>JAFVLL020006867.1:99447-155481 GCA_021397915.2 Tor tambroides | reverse complement strand
CAAACGCAATGATCACCATGATATTATCTGTACGAAACTGTGTAAAATGCTATCAAAGCAGTTATTATTGCACAAATCTTAACAACCGCAGACCTCACTAATGTAGTGCTGTTCCAACAAACATGTGATTGTGTCTGCCGAATATTTTTTCTGTTATTCGGATAAATCCATTATTCGTTTTGAAGCCACTATCCGTGCCTTTCCGAATAAGGTATTCGGCTTCGGGCACATCCCTAGTAAACAACATTCTAACAACCACTCAAAATACCTCATAGCAACACCTCGACTTGAGAAAAGGTAAGCATGTTGTTTTCCCTCATTGTTTGTGTCAGGTCTTTGATTTCTTACTGATGATGAGGGCCGACTCTCTTCATCGTCTGGGTGTCCCCAATAAAGATGGAGTCCTGAGATTCAGCCCGTACTGTCACTGTGACGTCGGGTAAGAAGTTGACACACTTGCTCACATGCACGAGGACGTTAAAGGATATTACATTTAAATCAAATGTAAATTTACTTACATTTATTATTAAAAATAAAGTATAAATGATTAAGGACAATATTCAAATTGACCAAATATATTATTAAATTTAAATGAAGTTTTAAAATTAAGGAGAAAGGAAAGGGAAGTGGTGTGTGGCCAAGAATTTGTCCTCTGCATTTAACCCATCCAAGTGCATGCACACAGTAGTGAATATACACCCGGAGAAGTGGGCAGTTGGGGGTTCGGTGCCTTGCTCAAGGGTCTCACCTCAGTCGTGGTATTGAGGGTGGAGATAGTGCTGGATATTCACTCCCCCCACCTACAATCCCTGCTGGACCTGAGACTCGAACCCACGACCTTCGGGTTACAAGTCCAACTCTATATCCATTAGGCCACAATTCCCCCTTAATAATTAAATTATTAAGGGGGATATTCAAATGTATTATTTAATTTAAAGAAAGTAAAAGTGTATTTAAATATATTATTTAAATTGTTAAAATGAAATATAAATTTATGTACATTTACTACTATAATTAAATTCAGCATAAATTATTAAGGGGGATTTCTGGACTGTCTAAGGCCCCGTCCACACGGAGACACGTTTAGCTGTATACGCAAAAATTTTGGTATCGGATTGGCGTTTCATCCAGACGGATCCGGCCTTTTGGGAGAGTGAAACTGCTATTTTTTGAAACCGAATCTGAAAACGACGCCCTTGCATGTTCGTGTGTACAGCGAATCTGTATATTTTCTGAAACGATGACGTCATCACCCCTAGTCAGACACCGCTACGTCACGTAACAGCAACAAAAACATGAACAAACACTGAACGATTATTAGCTAACATTAACACAGATTAATAAATGTGTTGTTCCATGTTCGTTTGAATACAGCGTGCAAGGTTTATACGCATAGTTCAAGTCGTCTTCTCCGTTTTCTTCTCTCTCTGTGGCAGAATTACAGCGCCACATACTGGTATGGCATGTATATTACATGGTTTTGTGTCAGTTTCGTGTGTACGCGGATATTTCTTGAGATGAGAAAAAAAAAAAATTCGGATAGGGAAAGCTCTGGCTTCGTGTGGATGTAGCCTAAATCTCTTTTCAAATGTCTGGTTTTCAGGGAGTCTGAGAAGAGAGTGACTGATAAGAAGCCAACAGGAACTGTGTCGCCGCCGACAGGAAGTCCCACACCAGCGGCTCCGCCTTCCTCCATTCGCACTGCCTATCTGCCCTACAGCCTGGCCTTCAGTGTGCTGCTGCAGTGCCTGAAGATGGTACACAATCACACACACACAGCTCAGATCCTCTTTCCTTTAAAATGAAGACACCATAGTATATTCATGGTGTCATTGTACTGTATTTATGGACCATATTTTTTACACGATCTGTGTGCGCAAATATATCTACTGCTGTATGAAAGGTAAATTTGTCTGGTCTGCAGGAGACTGACTGGAAGGTTCTGAAGCTGGTTCTGGATAAGATGTCCTGCACCATTCAGTACAAAGTTCTGGTCTTGACGTCACCCTGCAACATCGATCATCTGTGCTCGACTCTCTGCTCGATGGTAACCTGCTATACACACGCTTATAACACAGAAACTCAATGTGATAATCTGTATGGAAGCGAGTTCATTTGGGAGTGTGTGTGTGTGCAGGTGACGGACCGTCTGATATCGGAGCGTTTGAAGAAAACTCCTGATGGATTCTCCCTCACTGATGTTCAGCTCGCGGTGGTTCCTGTTCTCACTGCCCTCACCTCCTACCACAGCTATCTAGAGCAGTCCCGCCAGGTACACATACATGTTTACCTGCAGGGCCGGAGTGGGACTCATTTTCAGCCCTGGAGTTTCATGCCTTAGACCGGCCCACTTTGTTTTTTTGTTTTTTTTGTTTTGGTTTTTTGTACTGGCCTTTTCAGTGCCGCCTTTGCGCTTTCTATTATACATTTTTCATCTATTATTTTTTGCTCGCATATCTCCAACAATGATTTTTTTTTCTTTCTTTTTTTTGAGCAAGGTGCCGCTGTCAGGGGAGTCAAAAGATAATTACGTCATCATTGCCAATTAACTTCAGAAATGGAAAATAAGGGACAAAAGCAAAACTGTGTTACCTTGTGAGTTACCTTAAGTTAAGTATGAATTTACTTAGGTGTATTATTACATTTAAATTGAATGTGCAATTATTTAAATGTAATTAAATACAAATTTATTCAAATTTGTTATTGTATTTACAATAAATATAAAATTCTATAATTGTATTATTACATTTAAATTAAATATACATTTGTTTACATTTATTATTACATTAAAAGTATGTATACATTCAATTAAAGTGCCCCTATTATGGGTTTTTGAAAATGAGCTTTCATGCAGTGTGTAACACAGCTGTAAGTGAATGAAAACTGAAATCTGAAAGTGCACCATGTATAAAGTTATTGTCTCTCAAAAGAAAGAGTCGACTCTGAATCATTGAAGCGAGTTATTTTTAAAACAAAACCAAAGCCGTTTCATGTTGACCTCAAAATGAAACGTTAGCATATTGCCCGCCCACTTGTTGGCAGACCTGGGAAAACTTGATTTTCGCGTTGGTCTGAATGAAAATGCAAATTCATTCTTTGCGACTAGGTGCCGCTTTGGAGCGATAAAAGCTCACAAACACTGCTTTAAATGAAATCGACCAATCGCCGCATATTAGCGTCACGCAAAGGAGGGGTTTGGAAAATGAATCGTTGAGCAAATCGTTTGGGAGTCAAATAAGGTAAAAATAAATGCATATTATAAGACAATGAAAGTGTTTTTTGACCTTGCATGCATGTCAACCTGTTATTGGGGACTCCCAAAACCAAAACATGAACCTTTCATAACTCATAATAGGGGCACTTTAAACATATTTAAATTTGTTATTAAATTTAAATCAAATATAAATTAATTGCTACGTTTAAAGTACACGTATATTTAAATGTATTACTACATTTAAATTAAATGTTTATTTAAACTTGTTATTAAGTATACATGTAATTAAATGTATTATTATTAAATTGAAACGAAATAAAAAATTAAAGTGTATTATTAAATTTAATGTAAGAATACATTTACCTAAATTCGTTCTTACTCTTAAATTAAATGCAAATTCATTTTTTTAGTTTTTATTTATTATAAATGTGTTATTAATGTATTCTTTTAAGTAATAATTTATTATTCAGTCGGCAGTAGATGTCTAATCTCTGGAGTGACAGCATATCAGACCGTTCAGGAAGTGATAGTAGCCAATCATCTGATGCGCATCTAGGAATTTATTGGATAAATGTGTTGATAGTGCACCTGTTTTCCTCCATATGCTGCTGCTGCTGCTGTCTCAGAGGGAGCTGGTTCAGTGTTTGGAGAAGGGCCTGATTTACCGCTGTGCTAAGCAGTGTGTGGTGGCTCTGACCATGTGCACCATTGAGATGCCTGACATCATGATCAAACTCCTGCCCGCTCTCATCGTCAAGCTCACGCACATCTCTGCAACCGTGGCCATGGCCTCACCCATGCTGGAGTTCCTGTCCAGTGAGTGCAAGCCTTTAGTTGTTTTTTTTCCCGCCCATTCTCACCTTCTGACCAATCAGAATATAGCATGGATTCTGCATTTAGGATACAACTACAGCAAAACGGCACCTGTGGATCATATACAGCAGAAGTACTGATGCTTTTTGTCTCGTCTCTCTCTTAGCGCTAGTGCGGCTCCCACATCTGTATGCTAACTTTGTAGCTGAGCAGTACGTTAGCGTGTTTGCCATTTCGCTGCCGTACACCAACCCCTCAAAGTGAGTACGTTTATACACACCTGTGAGGTTCATTTATTATGTTATAAGAGATTTCTATTTCAAATAAGTCCTGTTCTTTTGAACTTTCTGTTCATCAAAGAATTCATTAGAGTTTCTGAAAAAAATATGAATCAGCACAACTGTTTTCAACATTGATAATAATCAGAAATGTTTGTTGAACAGCAAATCAGCATATTAGAATGATTTCTGAAGGATCATGTGACACTGAAGACTGCAGTAATGATGCTGAAAATTCAGCTGTGAAATCACAGGAATAAATTACATTTTACAATATATTCACATAGAAAACAGTTATTTAAAATAGTAAAAATATTTCAAAATGTTACTGTTTTTGCTGCTCTTTGGATCAAATAGATGCAGGCTTGGTGAGCAGAAGAGACTTAAATAAAAAAAAAAACAGACTGGTCGAGTATATGGCAGCCTCCATGAGCTGAATGATCTTAAATGATGTGTTTTCTTGTTTTTCCTTCTTTCACCATAGGTTTAATCAGTACATAGTGTCTCTCGCCCATCATGTGATCGCCATGTGGTTCATACGCTGCAGACTGCCTTTCAGGAAAGACTTCGTTCGGTACATCACCAAGGTGGGAGTGTTGGGTTCATGTGTTTACAGACTGGCTGATCTTTTGGATGACTTGACTTGAAGTGTGGTTTTTGTGCCATTAGGGTCTCCGTTCAAACGCTCTTCTGCCATTTGATGACACTCATGAGCAGAGCAACTTCAGAGCGCGCAGCACCAGCCTGAACGAGAGGCCCAAGAGGTACACACACACACACACACTCTCACGCAGGGCCGGATCATGGTTTGTCTCATGTCAGGTTTTGCCGTGGGAAGGACTCAAAGCATGATTGTCATTCAGGCGCCTCATTGGTTCATTTTTTTGATGGTAGTGCTGTGATTTCTGGCTTTATTTTTCTGGTTTACGTCAGAACGTCAGTTTTCACATCCACTCACGGATGCTAGTTTGACTGTGGGACGTCTCGTCTTTCTCTTTCTTTTCTTATCGGTCTCATTTCTTTCTCTGTGTTTCTCTCTGTCTCTCATCTTCTGGCTCATCGAAACCATTAACACATTCATTTATGAAGGAGAGTTTCTTCAACTACGGCCACTTTATGTCCCAGGGATTGATTTTTATTCAGACTAATAGATTTCGACTAATCCGTTTTTGCTATGTGAAGGTCACATTAAAACTGGAGATTTTTTTTTTTTTTTTTTAAGAAAGACTTAGTTTTGATACTTTTCAAATGCCTTTTATGCTTTTATATAAAAAGAAGATAAAAAAGATGATGATAGTCTAATTAAAGAGGATGTTGGTCATTAGTCGTTATTTTAATGTTTATATTAGTGTGTGTATTTATTTATTTTGTGAAAGCTATGGATTTAGCAAAATGCAGCATGTTTATAAATATATTTTTATATTTTTTAAAACATTTTTTGTGCATTTTTGATAAAACTGTTAAACATTAGAATTATTAGTAGACACATTAAATGAATGAGTTTAAAAAGTGTGTGTTAAATGAGTTCTTTCTAAAAGGACTAAAAATGCCCGTAGTTGAAGAAATACACATCTCTGAAACTTGTGTTGATATTTAATAATGAGCCAGTGTCCCATCCTGTAATAGTAAAAATACCTAGTCATATTAACTCTAACAAAGGAACCAATAAACTAGAGGTTAAGAGTCCTGCCTACTAACATCTGGATTTGAACCGAAGCAGAGTCTTTTCTTTTCTATTCCTTATTATTTCCCATTCATTTCTACTTCATTCGTTCTCTGTCTTCGCTTTTCTTGTTTTCCCTTTTTGTATTGGGTGTGAAAACAGCCATTGTCCCATAAACCAGTTTACTTTAACAGGAAATCTCCATGTTAACGACTTACTAAACCATTTTAACCAGCACACCTGGTGCAGCGAAGAAGGCATTGCAATCATTATAACAACAAGGACATTTTTCCAGGCATATCACTAATACAGTCCATGATCAGCTAAGTCTAGAGTCACAAAACCATCTAATCTCATTGTCCTGATACTGATTTCAGGTTCATTCTCTGTGGAAACATCAGTGTTTTTTGTGTTCTTTTGTAAGTTTGAAAACTTTGAATGAAAAGCCTGAAAATGAGAAAGATCATCCATTTACATGCACAAGAATATTCAGGTATTTATGAAAATGTAATCATACAAATCAAATCTAGACTCTCTATGTTTTGTTAATAACATGAATGAGCATCATTCAGAAGTAGATAAAATTACTGCACAAAATGATTTAAATGATTGCTGTTTCAGAATTGACTGATTACACAAGTACTGGGGTTTGCAGGTTGATAAACGAATGTAATGTCAAATAAAAATAAATTTGAAACAAAACAATTATAATAAAACACAAAAAAGATGAAATATTTTATCCGTTTACCTGTATGCCATGCGACCATTAACCACCATCGGAAAATTGAAGATGCTAATGTGTTGTTAAATTATTAAATATGAAGTAAATATTTTAGGTCAGAAGCTGTTCATTTCAGAATAAATTCTTCACTAGAAAATCAACCTTAATCTGAAACGATGTGCATGTGAACATGGTTCATATTTTGATTTTGGTTTTTCTTTGTAGTGGTCTTTCTAGTTTGTCAGGCCTTACATTCTCTGTTCCATCCGGTCATTCATTTGTGTTTTATTTGCTGTATTAAATCACACACATGATCATATCACTGTTTACCAATTGCTATTCATTTCCAGTATAATGATCATAGCAGTGTCTGAATGCTTTTTTCTTCCCTGTACCAGTATGTTTGTGCTCTCTGAAGAGTTTTTCATTTATTTTCTCCTCTTTCATTCCTTTCGTAGAATGCTGACAGTATATTGCTTACTTTATGCCTTGTTATGTGTCTGTTGATCTTTTTTATGCTGTTTCTCCTTCCAGTTTTCTGTTTTCTTTTTGGTTTTTAAGTGTCATCCCTGTTTTCTGGTTGTCAGTGTGCACTGCTGACCAAGTTACTTTGTTTTCCTTTCACTTCCTTATTTGACCCTCCCCCCTCCTCTGATTGGGCCATGCGTGGTGGGCGTGGTTTGGGGGGGTGCCGACACCTCGGATCCGTCACCTGTGATTGGTTGTTGGCCCCTTTCGTGACACTCCACAACCAATCGCACTCCCTCATCCACCCATGCCGACGTGGTTAAAATGCCCCAAATTCCCCCCCGACCCTCCCTGGTCACGACGTTATGCTGCCGCACACCTGACCTCGTTTGCCCTCGGGGCAGTTTGCGGACGACCAAAGTGGCGAAGCAAGGCCCCAGCGCAAACTCTCCCATTAAAGACCTGAAAGATCTGTCGGCCATGGACGCCTTCCGCTCCCGAAGCATCAGTGTGTCCGAGCATGCGGTGCGCAGGTAGAGCATTTTTGGTCACCTCAAAACTCAACAACCGATTGATATCCCCGCTTTTCCTTTTCTGTATGCAGGGATGGTGGGTGGGGCTTGGGCATTCGGGGGCGGGGCGTTGTCTTGGCGATGCAGGGTGGGCGTGGACATCTGGTTTGGGTTGATTCTGATTGGGCAGGAGAGGGTGCATGCTGGAGGAGGGTTTTGTCATTTTCTTTGGTTTGGATGACGGTAATGTCGACTGCATGCGCTAAGCCTTACGAGCATCTCTTTTGATTCCAGCCTAACCCCGTTTTGTATTTGCTTTAACCATGCTTATTGTGCCATTTGTGATGGTGGGGTTTTTTTTTCGTGAGCAAATGGCCATACTATGGAGCCCCTAAAGGAACATGGTGATGGGAAAAAAAGAGACGAGAGGAAAAATATTTAAATGCTTTTGTGTTTCTCTCTCATTATCTTTTATTTTTTTCAAGAGACTTTGCGTTCACTTGCTAAACATTACCTTCTCTTGCAAAATTTTTGCATTCACTAGAGAACCATTGTTATATATCAATGGTTGCGCATTCTCTCACAAAGCGTTTGTGTTCCCTTTGTGTTATGTTTCAGTGATACTGTGAGTGAATAAAGTTTCTTGGGGGAACGCAATACTTTTGTGAGAGAAACTTGCAAAACGTTTATGTTCTTTTGTAAGACATTTGCGTTCACTCAAGAAACATTGCGTTGTATTTTAGTGTTTTTTTTGTGTTCCCCAAAAACGTTACGTTATATTTCAATACTTTGCGTTCTCTTGCAAAACTTCACGTTCCCCCAAGAAATTTTCTCGCAAGACTTTTACATTTAAAAAAAATTTCACATTTTCCAAGAAATGTTGCATTCTCTTGCAAAGCTTTTCCAAGTTTTTTTCAAAACCTTTTGAGTTATTTCTCAAAACATTTGGGTTCCACTGAGAAAATTTGCATTCAGTCGTAAAATATTCATCATATGAGGTGGGAGGAAAAATGATATTTCAGTGCTTTTGTGAGCTAACACAAAGTTTCTTGGGGGAACACAATACATTTGTGAGAGAAACATTGCATTCATACACACAACTTTCCAGAGAAACTTTGCATTATGTTTCAGTTCTTTTGCATTCTCTTGCAAAACTTTTACGTTCTCTTCCAAACTTCCTCTGAAAAATTTGCAAACAAAAGCACTGCATTGAAGTATAATTTTTCCCATACCATTTTTTCCATCTCCATGTCCCTTTTGGGGCTCCGTACCTCACACAGGAAGCATGTGCAATTGAAAGTAGGCGTTTACACACTGGAGCGACTAGCTTCTCTGTCTTTGCTGTTTGTGGAATGAGATGGACGGCAGTAATTCAGCTCCCAAACACTAGGGGGTGCACTCCACTTGCTCAGCCTGCTGCCTGTCTGAGCCTGTTTTAACCTTCACTTATTCACATCATATTCACACACTCTTTACACATGATCCAGGTACAGTATCCATCCGTGTTTTATCATACTGCATTTTGAATCATGAACAAAAAGTCACACAATAGTACATTGCAAACACGCTGAAAATGTTTCACTGACGCCCTCTTCAAATGCTGTTCCTCCGTGGTATGTTTTCTACCCAATAAAAGCAGTTTCATTAGTATTTTTATTTAATATTTTTTGATATACTTACCTGATGTCATTTCAAACCCATATAAAAGATTTTTTTCTGTAAAACACAATTGCGCTTTTTCCATACAGCAAAACACATTCTGTTGTTTTCCACACAACAAACCTCCCCTCACAGCTTTGTTTTCATTTGCATAAATATGAAGTCTAACCTCCATGTGCTCCTGCTAGTGAACTTATTAACATACTACAGCGCCGCACATGACCAGCAGAGGGCAGCGTAACATCAGATGAAATTTATAGCAACGTCCTGGCAGAGGGAGACATCTCCAGTAATATTTGCCCTCCAACATCTGTGTTTTATTAACCCAGTGCATCTAATTACCATAAAACCTGTTAATCAGTTCAGCGCCTCCAAGTTACAGGATGCTAATGAATAGAGCGTCCGCTGTTAGCAAGCAAAGGGACTTCGTACGGCATATTTGTTTTATTATCTAGTATCTCCGCAAATTACCCTGCCATCGGTTTACTAATTGCCTCAAGTATTTCTGTGCCAAGGGCTTTTGTTTGGGTAATTTCAAGGTTGCTCGTTATGATGTAATGGCATTTTTGGTAATACAAAAGCGAGCTAATAATGCCGAACTTGATCTAAATCACAAGCAGTTTGACTCTTCCTCCGTTAAATGAAAATGTACGGCTTCAGTTTTCCGTTTTTAATGTCTTAGAATGGGCTAAACTCATAAAAAGTGAAACTTCTTTTCATTTCCCCCTCTAAAAGAATGAAATATTAATTGCTCGGTTGCTCTCCAGTGAAGATTTGTACATTCCACGCATTTATATTCAGCTCTGTCGTCGCTTAATGGATCAGTAGAGTAAAATTGCATCGCCAAACCTCATCATTTATTCCACAGACATCAACAATCATCCGACTGCAGCTAATAGAGATGATTGAGGGCTTGATGTGCATGTGAAGAGCCGGCGAACAGTGAAACGTTTTCTCTGTGTGGCACGGCGGTGAAAAGATGTTTTTGTTGGAAACTGTGCCTTTTGAAAAAGATCAGCTGTTTTAGAGGATATCATGATATTCATAAAAGGGTTTGGTGTTATGATCAGCTGTACTGGACGCCCAGCATTCAGAGACTTAATGGACATTTTTAAAAATGTGACAGATTCTTGGTTTGATTTAAATATTTGAAATTTGGAATTTTATGCATTTACTGTGCGAACAGTTATGCAGAATTTTTGTACATTAAAGAACTGAGGCGTCCACTTCAGCTGAAGAACTGCTGAATGATCACATGTAAGACACAAACTGGGACTTCCTGTGTGTGTGTGTGTGTGTGTGTGTGTGTGTGTGTGTGTGTGTGTGTGTGCTGAACGACCCTGTTGACGGACACTTGAGTGATTGGGTTTTGTGTGGAGAACAGTTAACCAGCAGGTTGTTGGATTGATTCCGGTGAGGAAAAAGTCAATTGTGCCCTTGAGCGAAGCAGCTGAAGGAATGCTCCAGGTTCAGCTCATCTCTATCGACAGCATTTGTTGAAAATAACTTTGACCCTTCAATCAGGTGGTGTTTGCACTGACTCACTTTTCAGGGTTCATTCACTCTTAGGGTTTAAATGCAGAATTGTGCTGCTTGAATTTTTGTTAAGCTAATTTTTTTTTTGTACATAAAGGAAAGAAAGTGATTCTGTCACACTAGTCTCATGTTAAAATGTCTGTGGTAAATGTAATGTCTGTTACCTAAAAAGTATTGCTTTCCCATATTTACTTAAATTGTATTGCATTACAGTAAGTGTGAAAAAATGAAATGATTTAATGCCCCTTTTCCTTATAAAATTGGTTAAATTGCCTTAAAATGTGAATGTCATTTGCTGGAAATGACCTTTAAATATGTGCTATTTGATATTTATTTATATTAGAGTTGAATTATTTTAGAGAATTAAGTATAAAATAAAATTGAAAAATAAATTAATATAAAGTAAACAAACTTTTACAAAAACTTAAATAAAGGTGTGTGTGTGTGTATATATATATATATATATATATATATAATAAAAATAAATGTAATATAATTTAAATTTAATTAAATAAAAATTAATAAGGTAAATACAAAATAAATTCAGTATTTCTATAGAATATTTTGAAAATATATTCAAAAATAATTTATTCAAAAATAATTTTTGAACATAAGTTTTATATTTAAATATTTTGTTTTTTAAGTAAATATCAGTTATTTTGTCCCCTTTATTAAATAAGATAGTGGAGTGACAGGGAAGTACAGGGAGAGAAAGAGGCCAGACTCGAACCCGTGTCCCTTTGCAGACCCAGGATAATGTGTTTTTGAATGAGTTTGTCATTGCTTGTGAGACGTCATGAAGACAGAATATGGTTTTTATTGTGAGAGGTGTTGTGTTGGTTTCTGAAGCATCAGATGACGTGGGTCACGCTGACACTCTGGAGTAGATGTCATCTCAGTGTTCCCCATCGGGATGAAATGAAAATGGCCTTTTGTTGATTGCATGCTCATGCGTAGCTCAGTTTGGCTTTTTCATACCTCAGTTATAGAAGCGTAATGAACTACTTGCACAATTACTTCCGTGTTCGGCTCGGGAGTTTCCGGTTAGCGTTCAGCGCATGCACCTACATACAGACAGTTTCTCATGAAAATGCAGGTTATTACTATATTTTATGGCTGGCGTTTCTTTAAAAAAAACAATGAATCATATTTTTTGCGTTAACATGAATTATCTTCAACCTGCTGAAATGTTCCTATAAATATATTTCCCTTCCAAATGTGTATTCTGAATAATAAATAAATAATATTTCCCCACTGACCTGCCGCATCAGTGCTCATCTTCTCATGAACAGTATTTTTCTTTTACGGATCATATTTCATACCTATTGAATGTACAGTTTTAAATGAATTTGACTGATAAACATCCTTACGAAAATTAACCATGGAGTTAATTTGTGGTTATGCAGTTTAACTTCAATTGCAGTTTTTGGTTTTATTTGTAGTAAAACCATGGCTAATTTTCGTGAGAGCAGTATTGTTTGTGTGTTATTCCAGTGTTTAAAATGGCTGGATGAATGTGCGCTAATTGCCTTATTTGACGATGTTAAACATTTAAATCATTTTAACAGTAAAACGTTGACCGTGCGACTACTTTGAATATTCGTATTTTGACATTAGGCTACATACAGTGAAATGATGACACAGAATAGTGACTAACATATTTAATACAAATAAATAAAGGTTCATTCTGATCTTATTCATCAGATCCTCAGTGCAAGTAGTTGTGGTGATTCAGAGTGCTTGCTAATGTGTTGCTAGGTGTGATGAGGTTGATGATATGATAAGATCATCTAAATGGGTTTTTAATGCATTTGCTTTGATATTCCTGGAGTGTTCTGGATGGTTTTTAGCACATTTTTACAGAATGTTCTGATTGGTTGCCAGGGTGTATTAAATGGTTGCTAGGCACTGATGCACTTAATTTTTTATTTTATTTATTTTTTACTGAAAACAAAAATATTGGACTCAATATAACTCCTTTTATTTTATAGTGTTATTTGTATTTATTATCATTAAAAAAAAAAAAAAAAAAAAAAAAAAAAAAAAATATATATAAAAAATATATATATATATATATATATATATATTTTTTTTTTTTAACAGAAAATATTTTATTTTATATTTCATCTAAAGATATTGGATCAGCAAAATTTGCAAAATCAAAATTTGTAATTGTACATAACTGATGATCAGTTATTAGTTTTATTAATGTTAAGTATATATATTTTTTATTACACCAACTTCCTTTTGTTCTGACTTTATAATAACCCTTACAATAAAGACTGAAAAAAAAATTAAAAATATGAATTTAATAAATTTATAATTTCTATATCAATGTAATATTGGTTTTAAGTAAACAAAATAAAATAAAGAACATTTTATTATTTTAATAAATGATAATATTTAAATGATAATAAATAACATTAAAATACTAATTAAATATTTATAATAAAGTATATTATAAATAAATATATATTTATTTATAAAAAATTAAAGATTTTTTTTTTACTTATTTTTATATTTCAGATTTTGTTATCTTATATTTTGCTTTCCCCTTTCATATTTTATTTTTTATTTTATTTTTAATATTTTTTAAAATGATGATTTTTTTTTATTTTTTTTTTTTTACGTTGTGTAGTATTCAGTAAAACTTCATTGTCCGTCTGGATTTCTTCTCATGCATCTCATCAAACATAAGAGCCGTTCTAAAATGTTTTATATCTTTTATCATCCAGCAGGTAAAATGTTGCATCTGATCACTTAGTAAAGTAATGAATGGCTGTGTGTCTCACATTCGCGCTCAAGGCCTGCAGCGTGTGTGGTGTGGAGTCGATGTCGCAGTCAGAAGTGCTTTAGCTCAGTGGTGTGTGTTTAAGTGTGTGTCGTCTGAGTGTATGGAGATGATGTGGGCTCTGCTGATTTCCCCGGGGATGCGGTTGCCGTGGTTACAGAAGGGCAGGATGCTGACGGCTGTCTTAGATTAATGCCATCACCTGGATAATCACACAGCTCTCCACAGGTGTATGTAGGTGTGTGGATCTCAAGCTGGCAGCTGAACTTTTCTAGGTGTGTGAGTGTGTTAAACACCCATGCTCTCTCTCTCTCCTGCTCAAGGTTTGTCAGTCCCAGTTTTGTGTCACTAAAAGAAAAACAGAAAGAGCTTCAACTAGACAAAACAGATAAAGGAATCGTTCACTCAAAAATGAAAATTCTGTCAGAAATGCATCTGTATTCATGCATATTGGTCTCAATACCAATGGCGTTTAATATCATTTCAGAGAGAAAGTATTAATAATGTTTACAGTGAATAATTATTTAAATTTCTGTTTGTTTCAGTGTTATTTTAGTAGTATTTATATACTGATATCATTTTTAGTAATATTGTAAATTAGCTTTTATTTTTATATTTGCAGTTTATTTAAATTTTACTTTAATTTTTAGTAATTTTATATGCTATAGCTATTTTTATGTTTTTTTTAAATATTAATTTTTTTTTATTTCAGTTTTACTTTTCATTTATTTATTTCCAGGTAGTAATTTCAGTTTCTTCAATTTCTAATTTGTTTTCACCACAGTTTTTGTCTGATACTTGTATATATACTTTATATTTTTCAGCTTAATTTCAGCTAACAAAAACTACTTTTATTAATCAACAATAATAATAATCCTGCTCTGTTCCTTCCAAAAATGTCACATATTACTTCTAAAGGCCTTAAAAGGGTGGTTGATTGCGATTTCACTTTTTTAACGTTGCTTAGTGTGTAATGAGCATAAACAATATCTGCAAAGTTGCAGCGCTGAAAGTTCAGTGCAAACGGAGATATCGTCTTTTAAAATTCTGGCAGTTTAATGCCTACAAAAATGGCTCGTAGGGACTACAACGAGTTACTTCCCGGGTTTGTGACATCACAAACCCACATAAACCCTGCTCCGGGAACATGCAACAAAGGGGGCGAGGCCAAGCTGCGCTGCTTTAGAGAAGAGGAAGAAAACTAGGGGTGCATGTTAAAATCTATTCATATATGAATCGCGATTCTGTCTTCTAGCGATTCTAATGGATTCACAAGTTTCAAAATCAATGTTTTAAAGGAGCGGTTCTTAATCCTGTTCCTCGCGTCGCTCTGCATCTCTCTCTCTCTCTCTCATTCAGATCATCAGCTCAGCTCCAACAGTGAACTGTTCCATTATACACTTATTTCACATAGCTATGAGAAGCGTTAAACATGGACGCGTCTGCGGTTGCTGTACTGTATTAAAGCTTTAATTGGGATAAAAGTATATTAAAAGCTAACAGAAGCAGTAGCATTTACAAATAACAGCTTAACGTATCTAAAAGTATGAGACAACAACAAACAAAAAACATACCATTAAGAGCCGTGCTTGCACAGGTTCTGCGGATCCTCTTCACTAATATCCTCTGGGTCTCATTCGGGCTCAAATTGATAAGCAATATAGACGACGCCATTGTTTACAATACAACCGGAGCACATGCGCTGAGATGAGGGGCGGGATGTTTAGACACAAACTAGAGGCGGTTTAGCCAATCACAACACACTGGACCAGCTAACCAATCAGAGCCCATCGTGTATTTCTGAGGGAGGGGCTTCATAAAAGCAGGAAATGATCAGTGTGTTTATAGGAGAAGGGACAGAGCGGTGTGGAATAAAGGTAAATTATGTGAAAAATAATGTGTTTTTTAAAAAATGAAACATTAAGACATGTTTGACTGCACCCCATAAACACAATCAAGCCTAGAAAAAAAACAGTCAACCACCCCTTTAAATATTGCACATGAGTCATATGGACTACTTTTAGAAAATGTTAGCTTGTTTTCTTTTAGTTTTCTGAACATTTTTTTTAAAGCTGATTTTGTTTTAATCATAAAATAGTTATATGTTTTTAGAATGACTTGAGAGTGAGTGTAATTTTAATATTATAGTATGCATACTTTTTTATTAGCTTTTTCATTTTTTTTAGTGTAAGATTTAGAAATCATTTTTATTGATGTTTTTTTTATATTTCTGTTTAGATTTAATTTTTTTTATGTCAGTTTTATTACTTCAGCTTAATTTTAGTACTTCAACTTATTTTATTTCAGTTCCAGTTTTATCTAATATTTATATTTAATACTATTTCAGCTTTATTTCAATTAAAACCAAAAACTACTTTTAATAGTTTCAGATAACAAAAACACTAGAGAGTATTTTTTGGGTGAACTACTCCTTTAAGCAAAGATAAACTCACATACTGTGTCTAATTTGATTTATAAAGGAGTGTGAGTCTGTGTTTTAACTGCGTGTGTGTGTGTGTGTGTGTTTTCGGAGGGCCACTTCAACTTCAGTCAACATCTGAATCTGATTTATCACCCACTGACACTCTGGCATCTTAACATCTTCACAAACACACTCACACACTCTCATCTCAAGCTGCACACTGTGTCCTAACCAGCTGCGACGAGTAAAAAAAATATATACGCTAACCATCTGCAGTCATGACAAGCATAAAGACTGTGTAGCTCCACCCAAAGTGAAACGTCAGAATCAGATGATTCAGAATCAGAATCAAATGAATCAGAATCTGAATCTGAATCAAATGAATCTGAATCGGTCAGTGGTTCAGAATTCTGGTTAGGACATCGTGCCAGAGACTAGCTGAGATCTCTGACCGCTTGTGAATCTGACAAGCGGTTCACTCTTTGACCCCGTGACCTCTCCTGTACTGGCTGTAACCCGATGCCTGTGTGTGACCCCTGACCCCGTCCTGTGCAGGATGCAGACGTCCAGCACCACCTGCAGCCTGGGCTCGGCTGACGAGAACGCAGTGATGCAGGCGGACGACGCGCTGAAGACGGTCCATCTGGAGCTGACGGAGACCTGCCTGGACATGATGGCGCGATACGTCTTCTCCAACTTCTCTGCGCTGCCCAAGAGGTGACAGAGGCTTGACAGTTCTTTTACATTTAAACCCCTAATTTAATCAAATTAGTAGCATGTTTTGCAGATTTCACAGTCCAATTAATCGCAATTAATGCTGCAAAGTTTTCAATTAAATATCAATATCTGATTAGAAAAGCCATTAATTGAAGATAAAACTACAGATAAAAGTGTTGAATCAGGTTACATGATTAGTTTAATAAACATATATTTGATTAATTTAATTAATTAATGAATTACATGGTAAAAATACACAATCATGCCTCCTGATTCAACACTTTTATCTGAGATGATTATGTAGCATTTTTAATTTTATCTTCAAATAATGGCTTTTCTAATTGCAAATGTAGTAAAACAGTAGTAATAGTAGTAGTACTGAAGGACTTTAATCTGAAACCATGAGTAATGTTTTATTTTTTTATGAATGTACATTTTATTGAATTTAATAATAATACAAATTAATTTAATAATATCATTAATAATAATAATAAATTAATTAAATTAATAATAATAATTAATTGCCCTACTTTAAAATTGAAGCAATGAATAACTGTGTACTTTTGCATCATGTTTTAAAAAATACAAATTTATAATTTATAAAAAAGAAAATAGTACAAACAGTACTAAAACAATACAAATATTTTTTTTTATTAAGTCAATTTTGTTTTCTTATTTATGCCAACAAATCTTACTGACCAATCTTTTCGGTTCTATCAATGCACCAAAGCCTGTTTTACCATCTGACTTTAAAGGAATTGTAATTTCATTCGTTTGTCAGTCATAAAGTAAATGCATTGAAGATGAGTGCAGAGTTGCTGTTTTCTCTGCTTTTTCTCTTTCTTTCATTTTAGGCTGGTTTACACACTTTTAGCTAGAGCTGTAATTGCTTGACCTTCATCTTTTGCTCGCCGTCTGTGTGCAAACCTTTAAATATTACTTAGCTTTCATCTCTGTGGTGCGTGACAAATACAGGCCACTCGATTCACATTTTGCACCAGAGTGAACTTTTTTTCTGTCACTCTTATAATAGTTGTTTCACTCTGTGTGTGAATAGGTACATCAGCCCATATCCTTATTCGGCCTGTTGTTTTGGAAAGTGTAGCATCTAATTTTAGCGTTGAAGCAGCAAACTCCTGTCAGAGATGAATGTGTTTTCTCACAGTGACACTAAATAATGATGATTAATGGGCTTCATAAAGTCTCTTCCTCTCTCAGGTCTCCCATCGCAGAGTTCCTGTTGTCCGGGGGCCCCACTATGACTTGGCTGGTTGGGAATAAGTTAGTCACCATTACAACCAGCGGCGGGTCGCGAACCCAAGCCCTTCTGGGTCTGGACATGGCAGAGCGACCCGGAGGAGGAGAAATGACCAGGTTACACACATTTAAACATAGATGTCACCAAGCTATCATTCTATTACTATCCACCTTAGATAGTAGATTTGTAGATTTGTAGCCATTTGTAGATTTTATTAGTCTGGCTTCCGGGTGTCATCGGCGTCCAGCTATTTTTAGCTGTACAAAACAGTTCATTTTACTGCTTGATTTTGCAAAATGCAGATGGATGGATAGATAGATAAAAGAACAGAGATGAAAAGATAGATAGATAGATAGATAGATAGAAGAACAGAGATGAAAAGATAGATAGATAGATAGATAGATAGATAGATACACAGACAGACAGAAGAACAGAGATAGATAGATAGATAGATAGACAGACAGACAGACAGACAGACAGATAGATAGATAGACAGACAGACAGAAGAACAGAGATAGATAGACAGACAGACAGACAGACAGATAGATAGATACACAGACAGACAGACAGACAGAAGAACAGAGATAGATAGATAGATAGATAGACAGACAGACAGACAGACAGACAGACAGATAGATAGATACACAGACAGACAGACAGACAGAAGAACAGAGATAGATAGATAGACAGACAGACAGACAGACAGACAGACAGACAGATAGATAGATACACAGACAGACAGACAGACAGAAGAACAGAGATAGATAGATAGATAGATAGACAGACAGACAGACAGACAGACAGACAGATAGATAGATACACAGACAGACAGACAGACAGAAGAACAGAGATAGATAGATAGATAGATAGATAGACAGACAGACAGACAGACAGACAGACAGAAGAACAGAGATAGATAGACAGACAGACAGACAGACAGAAGAACAGAGATAGATAGATGCTCTGCTCTGAGTCTCATCAGATGGAAAACAGAAAAACAAGTACACTTATGATTCTTCTGCAGGTCTGACCCGTCATTACACACCCGACAGACGAAAGAGGCTCCTGCTAAACTCGAGTCGCAGTCGGGCCAGCAGATCAGCACCAGCACTCGCACACGCGTCCGCTCCATTTCAGGTGATTACACACACACACACACACACACACACACACACACACACGCACACACCCCGCTGCTTTATTCTGTCCCTCAGCTTTTCTTGCTCTTGAAAGTTTTTGATCTTTTTCCTCATTCTGACCCTTTAAATTAAACAATCTCTTTTTGCTTCTGTAACCTTTAAGACTTCTATATGTAACTGACTTCTTTCATTACTCTATAACCTCCCGTATGAAACCAGATCCTCAGCCAAGTTGCTGAATTCTTAATAATGTAATAATATTAATATTATAAAAATATAAAATATACAAATAAAATAAAATATTAGATGAAAATCTTTAACTGAAAAAACTTTCTGAATTAGAAACAACTGAAATAAATTAAGTTAAAATACAAAAATTACAAAAACTAAAATAAAAATATGACAAAAATAATAACAAAAAATAATAACAAAACTAATAAAAATCAAAGCACAACAAAATTACTTAAACTAAAATTGAAATGAAAACTGGAAATCTAAAATTAGAAGCTAATTCAAAATATGAATAAAAACTATAATAGTAGGTAAATAATACTAAAATAACACTGCACTGTTCATCATTCAAGAAACTTTCATGAATTCAGCATGAAATCAAAATGTTTTTAATTTTCCTAGTATAATTATGAATGATTCTTAAATGCATGTTATTGTAAATACAATTAAATAATTGTCTAGTAAATAGCAGTCATTATCATAACTAGAAATAAAACAAACTAAAGCCGTAAAACCATGTTTAACTTAATGTGTTAAAATAACTAATACTAAAAATGAAATAAAAATTAATAAAAACTTAGACAGTTAAAAAACAAAATGACTAAATTAGAAATGATAAAAATAAAAACTAATTCAAGATTCATGATATATAATTCTTAAAACTAAATTAAAAAGCATTAAATCAAACTAAAACTACTACTACTAAAAAATGTAATATTTTACATTTTTATTATAAAATTGATTTTCTATTATAATAAATCTAATAAAGTAACACTGGAAGATAGTAAAATCTTGTTTCTCTCTGCAGGTGGTCACGCTCTGCGGGCCGGTCCGGCTCAGAGTCTCAGTCCCTTGGTGGCGTCTCCCGAGGGCGAGTACAGCGGCCCGCTGCCTCCGCCGGGCCCCCCGCTGGAGGTGCTGGGGTCCCAGAGAGGAGCGGAGGAGCACCCAGCGCCCTCCTCCTCGCAGTCCTCACCGCCGCTCAAAGACAAGTCCAGCCTGGCCGAGTTTGTGCCCATGCTGACGCAGGGCTGGGCCGAGATCTTCATCCGCAGACCCTCAGGTACAACACACGCGCTTAACACACCGAAAAAATATACGACAGGTGCGTGCTTTACCTCGTAACCTTGTCCCGGGCCGTAATTATCGCCCGCTCGCTCTCAATTATGACACGTTTGTGCACGGCACTAAAATTAAATCATCATAACTCCATTCCAAGGGCGTTTGAGAGGCGCTCGAGCGCACATGCGGCCCGCAGGGGCTGCCGTGCCATTTCCAAAGTTTCGTAATAGTTTGACTCACACCTGCTGCGCCCACGGGCCCGATTTTCCTCCGCTTTCTCCTCCGTCTGCCTCTAAATGAAGAATAGCTCGGGAGCATTTCGCAGATTTTTTATTTTTTTGTGTGCGTTAATTGCGACGTGTCCTTGAGTGCTTCACTTCTTGAAGAATAACACACGACGAGATGCGTTTTCACTGCGGCTCCTGAGGATTTCAGAGCGTTGCTGTTGTGGGTTTGTTCCTTACTGTGTTTGTCTGTCACACTTTCTGCCTTTCTTTCATGAGTCAGTTTTATAGGGCTCTCGCTTCACTCCGAACAGCTTTTATGTGTTTTATTCTTCTTCTCTGTATCTTTTTTTGTAATCTCTCTCTTTTGCTGTCTCTCTTTGAGTTCATTTCAGTTCACTTCAGTTCAGTTTATATTATGAGAAATGGTCAAAACTCCAAGTCAAATAATGTGCTAATGATAAAGTAGTCAAGTTAATCATATATATATATATATATATATATATATATATATATATATATATATATATATATATATATATATATATAATAAAATATATTCAAAGTGTTTATTTTACATGTTATATATTTTGTTACTGTATATAAATGTAATATATTTAATTAATATATTTAATATTTGTGACCCTGGAGCACAAAAGCAGTCTTAAGTCGCTGGGGTATATTTGTAGCAATAGCCAAAAATACATTGTATGGGTCAAAATTATCCATTTTTATTTTATGCCAAAAATCATTAGGATATTAAGTAAAGATCATGTTCCATGAAGATATTTAGTAAATTTCCTACTGTAAATATAGCAAAACTTAATTATTGTTTAGTAACATGCACTGCTAAGAACTTCATTTGAACAACTTTAAAGGCGATTTTCTCAATATTTTGACTTTTTTGCACCCTCAGATTCCAGATTTACAAATAGTTGTATCTCGGCCAAATATTGTCCTAACAAGCCATACATCAATGGAAAGCTTATGTCAATTTTGAAAAATTTACCCTTATGACTGGTTTTGTGATCCAGGGTCACACATTATATATATATATATATATATATATATATATATATATATATATAAAATTTACATAAAATGCAAAATAATTTTACTTGTATTAAAAATACAAAAACATTTTATCAGTATGCTAGTGTTTCATTTGTTTGCAAAGCCAAAAGATTCCTTTCTAGGTAGGAAGTGACATCAGACATTCTAGCCTGTCTATCTTCTTGATTTTTTTGTTTTCAAGCTCTTACAATTTTACATGTAACATGAAGAAGTAACCTCCTCAGATGCTATTTTAGTCAGATTTTATGCTTTTGATGTTTCAAAAGTCAAATTAAAAATAAATAAAAACAGTGCAAATAAACATAAATAATATATAAATTAAATCAATTATTCGATTTAAAAAAAAAAAAAAGTCAAATATTTATTTATTTTTGTAAATGTAAATGTATATAAAATGTAATATAATTGTAATTGTATTAAAAATAAATAAAAAAATTCCAGTACACTCAGAAAAAAATGTACAAAAGCTGTCACTTAAGCAGTATCTTCTCAAAAAGTAGATTTTTGTACTTTTTGGGTATTAATATGTACAGTTTAGGTACTGATGCATACCTTTAAGGTACCAATATGGAAGTATTATATGGAAGGTAAATTAAGCCTTAGAGGTGCAACAGCATGAACCCGAAGCTGTGTGTGTTGTCTGTCTCCCCTCTTCCCCCTCCGCTCTGTAGCGCACCACACCCACTTTTATAAAAACTTTTTAAAACTGTGGTGAGAACTAACCAGTGCTGAAACAGGGGGTTTCATGACCCTTTAAAGTGTATATTCTATTGCTCTAAAAGTTACAATAAGAAAAGTGTTTTCTGTAATAGACTATATTTCTTTAATTTGATTAGTTTGAGTCAGCTATCATGATTTAAAGCATGCGTTTTGCAGTTCTCATCCTGCGGGTCTTGTGATTGGTTTGACTGTAAATCTGCTCTCAGGTAACACCAGCTGGCTGATGTGTCTGGAGAACCCGCCGAGCCCCTTCTCGTCTGAGCTGAGGAACGTCCCGCTGCAGGAGCTGTCCAGTGTGCTGATGGCCATGGACGGGGTGAAGGAGCCCCAGAGCGAGGCCCCTGTGCCCCAGCCGCAGGGGAGGCCCGGCCCCATCCAGCGCTCCAACACCGGTGAGCATATATTTCTGGAGCTCAAATGAAGATTTGCAAGATCATGTCTGGATGTCATTAGCTGAATAAAGCAGCTAAACTAGTATCCTCAGTAGTATGCAAGTATGCTATTCCAAATTAAGAGATAAAATGGCTAAATTAAGAATAGCATACTACGTTTACTACTATATGGTAGAAATAGTATGCTATACCACAATAGTATGCAGAAACTAGTATGTTAATTCAAATTCAGCCATATTGTGTACTGCCTGTTATAGGTACTGTATGTTGCCTAGATTTTTTTATAAACCGTATGTAAAAGCACACATGTATATATATTTTTAGAGAACTGTGGGAAGTATACAGTATCTAGTGTGCAGCATGCAGTAAGCAGTATGCAAGTATTCTATCTCATTCCAAAGAGCCAAACCTTTCCTTTCTGGGGAGGAAATGACATCACATGTTCTTTTATGTATTTTTTTTTTTTTTTTTTTTTTAAGTATTTATCTGTTTATTTATTTATTTAGAGTCTATTTATACACTTACTGTTTTATATAAACAGACCTACTGAAAACATTTATTTATTTATTTATTTATTTAACAAGCTCTTGCTTTTTACATAAATGGCCTGCTGGGAACATTATATTTATTTGTTTGTTTGTTTGTTTGTTTATTTATTTATTCCCAAGCTCTTGCTTTTTTATATCAACCGGCCTACTGAAAACTTTTTGTTTGTATATACATTTATCTATTAATTTTTGACTTTCATTTATTTATTTCTCTTTTTCAAGCTCTTGGTTTCTTATATAAACCGGCCTGCTGAAAACTTCATTTATTTATTTTTTCGAGTCTATTTTTCAGACTCTTACTATCTTATATGAACATGCCTGCTGAAAGCATAGTCATTTGAACTTAATTCAGCTGAATCTCAAGTGTTTCAGTGATTTATTCCTCTTAATGGCCGATTCACCTCCCTCCAAATAACATACAGTGCATAAATGACACACATTAACTCTTTCCCCGCCGGCATTTTTGAAAAGTTGTCAGCCACCGGCAGCATTTTGATGATTTTCAGAATATTTTGTTGTATGAACATTTGAACATGCAATACATCAAAATAAACAGAGACTCTACTTTTAAATAAAAAAATTATGCTAGCTTCGAGCATTCTTTTTTTTTAATCAACACTTGAATGTAGGTAAGTTTCATAAAAAAAGCTCAATTTTGAGGAAAAAGCTGAGAAAATCGCATTTTTATCAAATAGGCTACTACATCTGGATCATATTCAGTACAATGATCAAAGCAAAGATGCAGTAGATGCTTCCATCAGTACTCCCAAAGCTTGCACAGTTCACTCGGTAACATTAGCAGTTTTCATTTATACCTTGTTATTGTTGATCGCGTTATTATCGGGACCATCTAGACTCATTCAGGAGATGTGTAATAGCACACCCAAGTGTATAACAGTGAAAACTCGGAAATACTGTGTTTGGCAGGGAAAGAGTTAAAAAAGCAAAACCTCAGTATTTTTAATTGCAGGCCTTCTGTCGTGCCGCTCAACACATCTGTCCTTCTTTCAGCCTGAATGTCTTTGACTCTTTCTGTGTGTTTTCTCTGGGTCCATGCGGTGTTGATGGCTTGGCCTGTGTGGGTTTTTGTCTGGGTTTGTGACTGCAGTGGGCGCTCTGGGCTCTCTCTGCTCCCCCGAAACGCCCGGCAGGTTACACAGGAGTATATCGTGGGCAGGTAGATATGTGTATGTGGCCTCCAGCACGTACACGCGCCGCTCTAGAGTGTTTCTGTAGCTTCTTCTCTTCATTAACACTCAACAATCCAGAACAAACCAACTAATCAGCGGCCAACTCAACCAATCTCCACACAGAGCCAGCGATGGGACTGATTCCTGATTCAGGACGCTGCTCCTCCTCTTCCTGGAGCTCTCTTCACTTCCCTTTGCTCTTTTTCTTGCGTCCGTGAATTTGACATGAAAGGCATCTTTCTCCTTTAATGTATTCCCTTTATATGTGTGATTTCAGTTTGACCCGCATAAAAGTATTCCTGTTAGAACTGGATGACGTGGATAAAAAAGCTTTTGAAATGTTTCAGAGCTGAACGGCTGAAAATGATTCAGTCATTCTGTATAAATCAAGAATATAGTTGTAGGTAGTTGACATAACTTGACCGTGAACTTGTTTGTATTCAATATCAATATAATAGGTTAAAAATGTACATGAATGTGCAAGGAGAAGTGTATTTTTCCAGGTGCTAAAATGTGTATATTTTGTCAAATCAACTTCTAGCTTTTTGTAGATTTTTTGCAGTGGTGTAATACATTAATTTATGAAGTACAGACATTTTCATGTAGTTTCACAATAATAATAATAATACAAATTATGAACTATAATAATAATAATAATAATAATAATAATATAAAAATAAATTATTTATTTGTCATTATTAATTATTAATATATTATAGTATATTATTATTATTATAGCAGTTAATACTTTTATTTTACAATATAACAATATATGATAATTATAATAAACAGCAGTATTTGCCTTCATACTAGGGCGGTCAGTCAATAAAAAATGTCAATTGTATGAATTGCATGATTTGGCAGTTGATTAATTGAATTAATCTCATCAATTAATCTATTTAAAGAATATCGAAGGCTAATAATAAGGTGATTTTTTTTCAGAAAAAAATATAAATAGTATTTAAATATTAAAATGTATATCAAATATTCTTAAATGTCTGCAAAATGGTTTTAGCTATATCACCCAGTCATTCTATTATCTGACTATTACTAGTCAGATGTAGCTAATATTTTCATATTATTTTTTTATCAATTAATTTAATAATTTTATGTATTTGCATCATTATAACAATTTATATTAATAAACAGCAATACTTACCTTCATATTAGGGCTGTCAGTTTATTTAAAAAAAAAAAAAATTAAATCCATGATATTATAATTGTATGATATTTGAAGAATTCTGAAGGATATTAAGGCATGATAATTAAAAAGAAAATTATAAGGAAGTTCAGAACAAATATGTAAATATTAAAATGTATATTAAATATGTTTTTAGCTTGATGTTTTTAGATGTTTCATTATTTTGCACTTTTTTCAGGAAGAGAGAGACTGTGTATGTCTGCTTCGGTTTCTTTTGTCAGCTTTTAGGACTCGAATCTAACACATATGGACGTCAACTCGCATTTCCATTTCACTGGGTCTCTAAAAGCATGTTTTGTAAAGCCTTTCAGTGTCAAATCCTGCACTGAACCTGCTTCATGTGTCTGACTCGATCAGCTTGTGTGTGTTTGTGCAGGTTTGATCTTCAGATGCCTCTGCATGTGTTAGAGTGACTGTAGGAGAGTGTCTAGACTAATCGCAGATGTGGTAGACGCTCCTTTGCTACAGTGTGTTGTGACAACATCCCGTTTATTGTTGTGATGCTGCCATTGAACAGATTCAGTTGTGTTGGAAGAAGGTGGACGGAGCAGAGGGACTGTGTCTGCAGCTGAGTCCAAAGAGCTGGAGGAGTTTGAGGCCATACCGTCTGAACCCATCTTCATGAGCGCCGCTACCACACCGGCCGGCTTACTGAGCAGAGTGCGTCAGTCTACACAAAACACCATCAACACACAGTTACTTTTAAAAGTAATGCATTACAATATTGCGTTACTTCATAAAAAAGTAACTAATTGTGTTAGTTACTTTTTATGGAAAGTAATGCACTGTTACTTTTGTGTTACTTTTTGTCACCTGGGCTGGCCTTGCTTATTTGTTTTTTAATAACAAAAAACCTCAAAGGTTATATTTTTTGGCACCTATAAAGGCCCTTTCACACTAAAAGTGAAATGAATAAGCCTCAGGCTGAAGGAAATGCCTCTGCACCTCACTCCCAATTTCTCTCAACACTGGGATAGGAGAGCTGTCAGTGAATGAATGAGAAAACAAAGTAACTTCTGTTATTTGAAAAACTAACTCATATAATTTCTAATAAATTTAAAAGTAATGTTACTTTAGTAGTTACTTGAAAAAAGTAATGTGTAACTTGCGTTACTTGTAATGTGTTACCCCCAGTGTTGATAATATGTAATAATTTTGACATGTAATAAAATAATAATAATTAAATATTATAATATTAAATATTATATAGAGTACAGTATAAAAAAAACACCAAATATTAATATTAAGAATAATGTATCATTTTCATGTATTATTTATTATGTAGTAAATGCATATGAATTTAAATATGCAAAATGTAAATACTATATACATTTGGTAATATAACTAATAACTGTATACATTTGTTAATAATATTTAATATACTTCTAAACAAAATAAATTACAATATTAATATAGAGTTATGTATTAAAGGGTAATGTATGTATTATCTGTATTATTACCATGTAAGAGAGAGGGCGAACTGTTAATAGTTATATATTAGTAAATATTCATTTTAAGAGTAATGAATTATTGTTATTATTATTATTATCATCATGTAACTAATGTTTATTATTATGTAATTAACATATATAAATGTAACAACAAAAATCAATCAATCAATCAATCAATAATATATACTTTTGGTAATAATAATAATAACTAGATATAAACGTTTGTAGACAAACTTTAAGCTGGCTTGGAAAAGCCTAGCCAGAAAGTTTGAAAAAGTTTTAAAAGCTGAAGTTTAAATGTTTGCAGTTTGAAATAGTTGTTTTAATTTACTATTTTTAAAAGCTAAAAACCAGGGAAAACCAGCTCATTAAAATGAAAACCAGCTAAAGACCAGTTAAAACCAGCTTATTTAACAAAAACAACAACAACAAAAAACAGCTAAAACCACTTGATTTAGAAAAAAGAGCTATATACAGCTAAGCTGATTTAGCCACAAATGCTAAAAACCAGCTAAAACCAGTTGATTTAGCAAAATAAAACAGCTAAAACCAGTTCAATTAGTGAAAACCATCTACAACCTGGTACAATCAGCTAAACCCAGCTAAAAACAGCTGTTTTAACAAAAAAGCCAGCTAAAACCAGTTGATCTAGAAAAAACAGCTAAAACCAGCTGATTTAACAAAAAAAAAAACCCTAAAACCCAGCTAAAACGAGTTGATTTATCAAAAAGCCAGCTTAAAACCAGCTGATTTAGCCAAAAAAAAAAAAAAAAACTGCTAAAAACAGCTGATTCAGTAAAAAAAACACTAATAACCAGTTAAAACCAGCTGAATAAGAAAAAAACAGCTTTAAGCCAACTAAAACAAGCTAATTCAGTAAAAAAAACCCCAGCTAAAACCAGCTGATTTAGCAAAGCAACCAGCTAAAAACCAGTTGATTCAGTAAAAATACAGCTAAAAAAAACTATTAAAACTAGCCTAGGTCAGTTGTCTAGTCTTAGCTGGTTTAAGCTGAAAATAGGTGCTTTTTCAAGCCAACTTAATAATAATAATAATAATAATAATAATAATAATAATAATAATAATTTATTATCATTAGCTGATACACTTCTCAGCGCTGGTAGTGAGAGACTAATATATCAGCGTGTATTTTTATTTTATTGGCACTGATAAACCACTGACTGATTCATGTCACGTCTTTGGTCTCTTCTCTCCTCAAGTCCTCCTCAACCTCGAGTCAGGACGATGAGAAGTCGACTCTGGAGGAGGTGAGTGAGGGCGGTATCCCCATCGATCAGCCCCCGCCGGCCCTCTCCACGCCGGGTCTTCAAGAGTCCGACTATACCTTCTCCAACTCCTCCACCCTCAATAAGTCCAGCTCGTCCCCAGAGCTGCAGACTTTGCCTGAGGCCTTCACCAAGGCTGCGGCCCAGAGCACCGCCGGCGGAGACCTGCTCAGCTCCAGGATCCAGCCGGTCCAGGCCGCCGCTGACAGAGAGGCCTCAGGTGAGAGCGCCTGGCCTGGAGAGAGCGTCATATCAGCCGGCCCGTCCAGCTCCAGCGCTAGCGTCTCCGTCTCCTCGTCCTCCACCTCTAGGATGAGGCTGGAGTTTCCCTCGGCTCAGCCGGGACCCCTGTCTCCCACCGGACACAGACCCCGCGGACACACCATCGCAGTGTCCGCGCCCTCGTCCCGCAGGGAGAGGAAGATGGACCGACACTCGTACCACAACAGAGGAGGTCCATCCAGCGCAGAGAAGAGCTCAGGACTCAGTCCCAGGTAACATGAAGTCCAAACTCATATTCTGCCTTCCTTTATGTGCGTTAGAAAGTCTGTTTTCCATGCAGTTACACTGAACGCAAACTCAAGTTTTCAAGCTTCAGAAAGGTTAAATGTATTATAAAAGTTAGGAATGCACAATATATCAATGCCATATGTGACCCTGGAGCACAAAACCATAAGTAGCACAGGTATTTTTGTAGCAATAGCCAAAAATACGTTTTTATGGGTCAAAATGATCGTTTTTTTTCTTTCATGCCAAAAATCATTAGAATATTAAGTAAAGATCATGTTCCATGAAGATATTTTGTACATTTCCTACCATAAATATATCAAAACTTAAATTGTGATTAATAATATGCATTGCTAAGAACTTCATTTGGACAACTTTAAAGGCGATTTTCTCAATATCTATTTTTTTTTTTTTGGCACCCTCAGATTCCAGATTTTCAGATAGTTGTATCTCGGCCAAATATTGTCCTATCCTAACAAACCATACATCAATGGAAAGATTATTTATTCAGATTTTAGATGATGTATAAATCTCAATTTTAAAAAATTGACCCTTATGACTGGTTTTGTGATCCTGGGTCACATTTAATGTTTTTATCAGTTATCGTCTAGAAGCAGCATTTGTCCCAGAAATGTCAAAATTCTTGTTTAACTCGGTTACATTTCAAAACTGTCCCAGCAATAACCATTTACTGAAATGCACCCTGGCAATGTTATGCAGTGAAGGCAGTAAATAGGCTATTTTCATATGCACCTATGATTCACTGGACAGGAATATTATTTTCCACTAGATATGCCTCATTAATATCACAAAAAAACATAATATGAGAACCACGTGTTCCTCATTATTTATTACACACACGTTGTAAAATCCCTAGGAACGTAGTTTAGCACAGATGATGAAGTGTTTAGCGGTTGTCATTGCATCAAGGTCTTTTGGAAACATGTCTTTTGACTGCATCTCACTTTTAGCAGATGTTTTTCATTAAGAAGATGTGCACAATGGGACCGTTTGTAGAAAATAATGTAAAAGGACTCCTGTGCAATGGTGTACGAGTTATTATCAAAACTACAACTATCGACGATCCATTAAGGCTAGGCGATATGGCCGAAAATGTTATCACAATATTTTTTTTTCCATATCATACAATATCACGATATTCATTTACCAATAATGGGAAAGGAAATGCTTTCCACATGTTTGTGAAACCTTTAGAATGAGTGTAAAGATCATTTATTCACAGTTTAGGGCATCATGAAATCTGTTTCACTTTCCTGTAAATTCTGTTTTCCGTTTTATTTTTATTGAATGCTTTGTTTTATCTTTCAGTACAAATTTATCATAAAAAAGGTGTCTAATTAAATTAATTGTAATGAAATGAAAACATAATTTACAGCAAAACATTGCATTTTTATTTTTTGTCAATTAACGCTTTCCCTGCCAGCGTTTCTTTTGAAAAAAGTTGCCAGCCAGCGCCAGTATTTTTGAGGATTTTCACTAAATTTTCATGGCACCCAGAATATTTTGTTGTATGAATACCTGAACATGCAATACATCAAAATAAAGAAAAGAGCCTACTTTTAAACAAAAAAAAAATCTATTTTATTCTAGCTTCAGGCATTCTTTTTTTTATCAACACTTGTAGAAAATATGTAGCTTTCTTAAAAAAAGCAACATTTTGAGCTAAAATCTGAGAAAATCGCATTTTTATCAGATATTACATCTGGATCATATTCAGTACTGTTATCAAAGCATAGATGCAGTAGATCACTTCCGTCGTCATTCCTAAAGCTTGCCGCTTCCTGGATTGCCATTTCACTCCTAACATTAGGCAGTTTTCATTTATACGCTCTTTGTTGTTGATGATCACATTATGTTTCATATGTATTCATAGGCTGCACAACAGCAATGTATAACTGTATAAATGAATGAAAAAATACCTTAGTTGTATGATATTCCTTAAAATATGCCCTCCTTTGGGGCAGTCGTGGCTTAATGGATAGAGAGTTGGACTTGTAACCCGAAGGTCGTGGGTTTGAGTCTCGGGTCCAGCAGGGATTGTAGGTGGGGGGAGTGAATAACCAGCACTCTCTCCACCCTCAATACCACGACTGAGGTGAGACCCTTGAGCAAGGCACCGAACCCCCAAAACTGCTCCCCGGGCGCCGCAGCATTGGCTGCCCACTGCTCTGGGTGTGTGTTCATGGTGTGTGCGTGTTTGTTCACTACTCACTGCTGTGTGTGTGCACTTGGGTGGGTTAAATGCAGAGCATTTATGCAAATGCAAATTTTTCATTTTCTCAAATTAAAAAAACCTGGTGAAATGACTCTCAGAGCAGCTCTGGAGATGAAATTCATGTCCTCATATATTGAGACGGAGACGCTGAAATCACTGCGAGCGTCGCATGGAGTTTGTGTATCAGACGAAACCGTGCTGTTCATTCACACAGAGACATGCAGATCATGCAGAGTTGGCCTATTAGGGGCAAGCACTGACAGGCTGTTGCTTGCACATTTATTTCTGCTGTTATATTAATCCATATCGAGTAAAAAATGTCCAGAGCTTATCATCGTTATCGACTCAGTTGTGTAGTGGATGGCGGAAAGCGTGGCTGTGATTATGTTCAGCAAACGTTAACGCACCTGTAATGTCTTTGAACACAATCCATTTGATCCCACTTCACCAAGTGCTCCATTTTCTAGAAAAAGCAAAGCATTATATGGAGGGTAATGATATGGCTGAAACGCCTCATTTTTTCATTGGTGTCATCATCTGTCGCCCCTGTTGACATTAAATCATCCTGCCTCCTTCGCTCATTCGACTCGTTTAGTGAAGTGAGGCTCTATCGGAGTTGAGCGCTTTCAAATTGTTGCCTTGAATTGGAATTACTTGTAAATTACTGCCATCCGTCTTTGTGAGGTTCAGTGCTGCTGGAGTCGAGCGATCGATAGACTCGCTATTTATAGACGGAAGCCCAGGAAAGCCTAGGGAGTTTTCCGAAAGTGTGTTTAAATTCTGTCACAGGCCCCATATGTGACGTTTGATGGGGTTCAGGTCAGGCACAAAGAACTGTTGTCTTTTCTTCAAACAGTTTACAATGCTTTTTACGCTGTTGTGTTTAGATTGTTGTTCGATATAAAGCATGTCTGTTTGGATAAGGCCACAATTACTTCCTAATAAGGACTGAAGGCCCTGTCACTCAAAAAACACTTGCTGTATGAATAGAGGCATAAAAGGAGTAGTTTCTGTAGTGGAACATTGAGTTATGAATGCTTCTGTTTTCCATGCATTCCAGGAGCTGTCAAAAAGCACAGTAAAACTCTCATTAAAGAGTTTCATTATTTATATCATGATTAATCTCATCTAACATTAAAGTTTTTTAACATACTTTTATTTTGCAATAATTTCACTTGCAAACTTCAAATTAATGTACAAACAACATAAGGACAGTATATTTTTTGTTTAGAGGCATATTTTTTTATGACTGAAGGCGAGTATCTGATACCAATACCGATGTCTCTATGAAATAGATTTTTTTTTTTGCCCCTAATAATTAAACATTGACTTTTGCCATTCAACATTACAGTATAAATGAGAGCTATCAATTTGAACATTTATTAGACTTTAAAAATTACTTTTAATTGAACTTAAAACAATCTTCACATAAATCCATTATAGTAAATGTCATATTTAGCTACCTGTGCCCTTCAGAAAGTAGGAAATATACAAAAATTTAACAAAAGTTATCGAACAAATTCTAAATTAAATATAGATGAATCCTTAAAGCTACAAAGTTATTGATTTCTTCAATTTTTTTTTGTTCAGGGGTGTCCAAACTCGGTCCTGGAGGGCCGGCGTCCTGCAGAGTTTAGCTCCAACCCTAATTAAACACACCTGAAGCAGCTAATCAAGGTCTTACTAGGCATACTAGAAGCTTCCTTGCAGGTGTGTTGAGGCAAGTTGGAGCTAAACTCTGCAGGACACCGGCCTCCCAGGACAGAGTTTGGACAGCCCTGCTTCTGTTCTTTGATGAACAGAAATCACAGCAGCTGGGTTATTGGTTTTTTGGCCGCTATCACTTTAAGAGCTGCCGCTGCTGAACATGACGCAGATCTGAAAAAAGATACAGAAGCAGCAATTGTGGGTGGGGTGGCCAACCCTAGCTCCACCCCTGCGTTAACTGCGCGAAATATTTTTAGCGCATTAAACTGGAAAAAATAATTGCATGCATTAACATATATATAAGCTGCATATGTTATGTAACCTAATAGAAAACTATGTTAAGTTCTGTGGAGACAGATTCCATATGCAGCTGATCTTAAATATTAAATGTAAATCTGTCAGGCATCATTACTGAGGTGTTTTCAGCACTTCTGGTTATCTTACACTATCCAACCTAAATATGTCTGCTCATATTGTTAGCAGTGCTGTGCAGCACATGTTTTCCATTTATATTGTCAAGGCAAGATTTATTATAAGTCTGGAGTTCTATCCTCATTTGCACAGTTGTTCTGGGCCAGATTTAATGGGTCTCATGAGGTCTGGAGAGAATTTCGGGACACTTCTCCCGATCGAGCGCTTATCCTCTCCAAACTTCTTCACCTTTAGCTTTGATATTTTCCCGTCTGATGAGGTAAGTTGCATGTAGGCAGATGAAAGCTGTGCGGGAATTTAAAGGCATTAAATGGAGTGTGCACTTGTGTTGGAGTGCAGGTTCAGTCTGACTTTTGCTCCTCTTCTTTCTGTCGACAGCTTCGTCTTCCTGCAGCTCTATCACTCTCCGTTCTTTGGCAATGAATCCAACAAACCCCTCCTGCTGCCCAAATCTCAGGTGAGGAGACTATCTCTCTTACGCTTACGGCTCTTATAATTGGTCAAATCTCAAGAATACATTACATCTAATTTCACTCCAAATCAAAAAGGAAGTTTTAAAAAAAAAAAAAAAAAAAAAAAAAAAAAAAAAAATATATATATATATATATATATATATATATATATATATAAATAATAATAATGAAAATGATTATAAATGTCTATTTTTTGGCATGTTTATTATTATTATTATTATTATTATTCATGATAATAGTATTTGTTGTACTTAATTTATGTAGATTTTTGTTTAAAAACCTGGCTAAGATCAGGGTTATTATAGTAATACACAGTAGTAAAATAATAGTAATATACCTACATGTAGACAAATATATACAAACAATACATATAATTATAAAATTAATTTTTATCTAATTATTTAATATTCTTTCTCACTGCTATTGCTGACACTATTAAGTTATTATTGTCATTAATATATTTTTATAATTGTTTTTAATAATAATATGCAATGTTATATACTTTTTTTGGTATATATTTAAGGACAGTTTAAAGTATCCATTATAATAGTATTTATTATAATTAATTTATGCAGATTTTTATTTTAAAATCTGTATAAGATCAGGATTATTATTTTTAACTAAAACCAAAAACTAAACATTATCATTACTCAAAATGAATCAAAGATTAACTGAAATATTTAAGTATTCTGTTTTTTAATTATTTTAATTCAGCTAGCCAACATTTTATATTTGTTTAAATTGAAGTATTCAATTAACTATAGCTAAAAATAACCTTTTAAAATTACAAAAACAAACTAAAAACTACTAAAACTAAAAAAAAAATACTACTAAACTACAAAAACTAAACTCAAAACAGAAATTATAAAAATCAAATGTATTAAAAATTCTAACAAAAATATATAATGGTATATCAATGGTACTAAAATACCACTGGATCCGACTGAATTACAGTCATGCCAACGGCTTTGCATTACAGTAATGAGAACTTAAAGGGAAAATAATTTTCTAAATTTCTTTTTCTTTTTTTTTTTTTAAATATAATTTTCTAAATAAAAAAATCAATAGAAATCATTTTTAGGCTTCATTATATAATTTGGATTTACATATTTATTATGATTTTTATTTAGATTTTTCTGTGAGATTCTCCCAATCACTTTCTATAGGCCTCTTCATTGTCTTCATAGTAATGTAGTGTGGTCTCACGTTCACAGCTGATAGATCGTGCCGTTAAAGTCCTGGATCAGATGCCCCCGTATGACACTCATAAGATCGGCGTGGTGTTTGTTGGAGCGGGACAGGTGAGTCGTGTTCCTCTTTCCGTTCTGCAGTTTCAGATGTTGTAGGAAGTCTGTATGATTGACGGCTGTGTATTATCAGGCGAATAACGAGGTGTCGATCCTGTCCAACGAGTACGGCTCCAACCGCTACGCTCAGTTCCTCACGGGCCTGGGCAAACTCATACACCTGAAGGACTGCGACCCAGACCAGATCTTCCTGGGCGGACTGGATCAGTACGGAGACGACGGCGAGTTCACCTACTGCTGGCACGATGACATCATGCAAGGTCAGGGTTTATTAGGAGCAGTGGTCATAATAAGAAATAGTAATAAAGAATTAATGTTACTCATGAAATAATTTTTCAAAATAAGTATAATATTGTTATATATTTTTATATAGCAAAATGGTAACACTTTACTATAAGGTTCATTAGTTAATATGAATGAATGCATTGACTAATATTAACTAACAGTGAGCAATACATTTGTTACAGTATTTATTTATCTTTGTTAACCTTAATTAATAAAAGTACAACTATTCATTGTAAGTTCATTTTAGCTCAGGTCCAAAAATTAATATTAGCAGATAAAACTTTGGATTTTATTGCATTATTGCATTGCATTTAACGCATTCGTGGATGTTGAAATTAATATGAACTGAGAGTAATACATTTTTTAAGTATTTTTAATACTTTGTGTTTTTCATTGTTAGTTCGTGTTAACTAATGTAGTTAACTAATGTTAACAGATGAATCCTTATTGTAAAGTGTTACCATTAAAATAATATTTTTTAATAATAATAATAGTTATGTTTAAAAAATCAGTTTTTATACAATTGTCAAAGAATCCAACATAACACAAAAAAGTAAAAAAAAAGAAAAGTGTTATTAATATTAAGTACTAGCAAAGTATATTTAGTCAGTCTTCAGTCACTCTTGAATTTGAGTAATAATAATAAAAATTATATGTACTAATTATTTTTTACTACTAATAGCTGTTTTTGTCATTAATACTTTGAAATTTTATTTTCATAATAATAGTAATAACATTTATTATTATCATTATTATAAAGTTCTTAAAAATAATATAACACTTAGCAAAAAAACTAGCAAACCTTTCAAGATCTCAAGTATGAGGAGTATACTTTGTATATCTTTAGTCAGTGTTGATTGAGCAGTAATAATGTAAGAATTAATGATTAATGTTATTGCTATTATTAGTATTAAGTAGTAGTAGTATTAATTCTAATTATTTATTAGTACTACTATTACTAGTAGCTGTAGTTATTATTACCATTATTATTTACTATTAATAACTATTTATTAAATGGTAAAGTTCCTAGAAAAACCCTGCCACTTAGAAAAACAAAAGCAAACCTGTGGAGATCTCGAATATGGGAAATATGGTTTATTTAGTTACTTCAGTCAGTGTTGGCTTTGAGTGTTTGAGCATTATTATGTGATGCTCATTATAGTGTCTGAAGACTCTTAAGTGTTCATAAAGAGCGTTCGGAGCACGGGGTGAAGACGCAGCGTCTGACTAATGCATTTGTTTTGTTCCTCTGCAGCGATTTTCCATATAGCCACTCTGATGCCGAACCGCGAGAGCGACAAGGGCTGCTGCAATAAGAAACGCCACATTGGGAACGACTTTGTGGTGGTGGTTTACAATGACTCCGGAAAGGAGTATCAACTCGGCACCATCAAGGTGTGCGAGAGAGTCCCGTTACATCTCATTTCCGTTGTTGCCACATTCTTTCCAAACCATTTTTAAATGATGATATTTTGTTTGTTCATGCATTTAGGGTCAATTCAACTTCGTGGAGGTGCTTATAAAGCCTCTGGACTACGAGAGTAACCTGGTCACGCTGCAGTGCCGGAAAGGTGACATAAGCCGCTTTGATTCAGATGCGTGTTGTATTGAAGGAGACTGTATGTGTGTATGAGTATGCTCCGTAATGCTGTAACTCCTTCTCTCTCAGATCTGGAGGGTTTGGTCGACACCAGTGTGGCAAAGATCGTTTCTGACCGCAATCTACCGCTGCTCGTGAGACAGATGGCACTGCACGCCAATGTGAGACCCCTCAGCTTCATTTGTCTCAGTGCTTTTATATTTTGTCTCTTTTTTTCCATATGGTAGCTTATTTTCACCACAGGATAAAAAAAAGTTTCCCAGAATTACGAGTTCATATCTTGAAGTTATGAGTTAACATCTTGCGATTCTGACCTTTTTTTTTTTTTTTTTTTTTTTTTGGAATCCTGAGTTTAAATCTTGCAATTCTGTCTTTTTTAACAGTATTCAGAGTTTATATCTCACAATTCTCTTTTCTCGGAATTCTGAGTATACATCTCGCAATTCAAACTTTTTTTTTTTTTTTTTGGAATTCAGAGTTTACATCTCGCAATTCTGTCTTTTCTCGGAATTCAGAGTTTACATCTCGCAATTCTGACTTTTCTCGGAATTCAGAGTTTACATCTCGCAATTCTGACTTGTTTTTTGGAATTCTGAGTTTACATCTCAAAATTCAAACTTTTTTTTTTTTTTTGGAATTCTGAGTTTAAATCTTGTAATTCTGTCTTTTTTCTTTTTAATGGAATTCAGAGTTTACATCTCACAATCCTGTCCTTTCTCGGAATTCTGAGTTTACATCTCAAAATTCAAACTTTTTTGGGGGGGGGGATTCTGAGTTGTTTAACAATACATTAAGTGATGTCTGTTTTTCATAGAATTATGTGTTTACATTACATCTTAGATTACATCTCACAATTGCTTTTTTGTTTCTGCAATGAAATAATTTTTTTTAAATAAGTTGTGAAAGAAATTGAGAGAAAATTTGCAATTACCTTTTTATTTTTTATTTTATGGTAAAAACAAGCTTCCATAGTTTGCTTTATTTAAATATTGTTTTTGATCTCTTTGCCTTTGTTTTTTTTTCTGTCTGACGACAACATGTTATCTGATTCATTCTTTTCGCATTGTGCAAATGATTTAAAATGCTTAAACAAGAAACTCCTCTCAATTTTATGTTAGCTTTAAAGTTTGTAATTCCTAAGTACAATTTAGGTTGTTGTTTTTTACTTTCACTCAGGTATGTTTTTGGCTGGATACTTGAACTTTTAATTGACCAAAGTCACATTACTTTCACTGAAGTATAATTTTTTGAGTACTATTTGCATCCCTGGTTTTGGGTAGTTTGAGCATCTTTTAATATATTTAACGTAAAGGTTTTTTTTTTTTGGCAGTTTTCCTGCAAATCGTATGTCATAATCTATAATCATTTATTTATGTGAAAATGATGCAAAACGAGCACAATATTAGTGGTGTTTGCCTTAACAAAAAGCACTAATAAAGTGCATTAAAACAGAAAAAACAGAAAAGCTTCCTTAAAGTTTGCATAAAACAGAAAAGCGTATGTGGCATACAGATCTCAGCACTCGTGGCTCTCACCACGCAGTCTGTTTAGCATAAATATGCTTTTTTTGGGGGGTAGTTCTCTTCCCACCTACTGTGATAAGTGGAGAGTATGTAATGAGGCTGTTTGGTGTGAGTCACACACCCACACTTTCCTCTGAGACCCTTCAAATCACTGCAGGCTCCTGGAGAGCGCGGCCCACTGCCTCCGGCTCCAATTAGCAACACATGCCACAAAATGGCCGGCAGGTCAGGGGAGGATAAACGAACAACTCGGGTTTCACCCAGGACACAGACTATTTTGGGGTGGATTATTAATTTCTTGTTTCCATGGTTACCAGGGAACTTCAGGAGACAGAAAGTACTTTAGGTTGGGAATTTATGTGCAATCCTGGCACCATCTTGCTATCCTAGATCAAAGTGTCTTCCAGTATACGGCACTCATCTTTCACAGTCAATCAACAACCGACAGATAAAATAAAGTCCAAACCTACACTTTTTTTTTTTTTTTTTTTTCTTGTTCGTTTTGCTGGAAAATACATCACAATCCAGAAGGTGGTCACAGCTTCTGTTTAATGATGATTTTCAACAGTAATTTCAAATGATCACATTGCATTTGAACCTTTTTAATGAGTGTTTTATCTGCTGTCTTGTCCTGCGTAGATGGCTTCGCTGGTGCATCAATGTAGAGCGAACCCATCAGATGCCTACGCTTCAAAATGGCTGGCAAGATTGAGACACATCAAGAGGATCAGGACACGGGTACGAGAGCTATATATATCATTTCTATCTATCTATCTGTAATGAATATATAAATAGCCATTCAAAAGTTTAAGGATTAGTAAATTTAATATTTTTAAAGAAGTTTAATCTGCTCATCAAAGCTGAATTTGATCAAAAATACAGAAAAAAATAGTAATATTGTGAAATATTATTGCAATTTAAAATAATGGTTTTCTATTTTAAGAAACTTTAAAATATTGTTTATTCCTGTGATGCAAAGCTGAATTTTCAGCATCATTACTCCAGTCTTCAGTGTCACATGATCCTTCAAAAATCATTCTGATATGCTGATTTATTATCAGTGTTGAAAACAGTTGTGCTGCTTAATATTTTTTGGAACCTGTGATACTTTTTTTCAGGATTCTTTTGTGAATAAAATGTTAAAAAGAACAGCATTTATTCAAAATACAAATCTTTTGTAACAATATACACTACCGTTTGGGGTCAGTAATTTTTTTCTTTTTCTGAAAGAAATTAATACTTTTATTCAGCAAGGATGTGTTAAATTGATAAAAAGTGATAGTAAAGACTTACATCGTTAGAAACATCGCTAGATTAAAAAAAACATCGCTTTTTGTTAGAAAAAAACCCCCTAAAGGTCCTTGCACACTGAGTCCGAAATTTTCGTATGCGTTTTATTAATTTTTTTCGTATTCGTCATCCTTTCTCATCAAAAAGCTGGCTACGGATGCGAAAACATAGAAAATCAAACCTGATCCAAATTTTTTTATGACGGACGAAAGTATTGGAGGCAGTGTGTAAACGTGATTGACACAACGTGAGGTCATATTTATTCTTTAACGTGCAAAAATTTCGGACAAGAATTTCGGACTCAGTGTGCAAGGACCTTTAGTGTTGATTTATAGTATCTATACTGAATGAAATATATTACATGGAGGATGTTAGCAATAAATATCTGTTCTCTCCATCAACAGGCTCAGGAGGAAATTCAGTCGCGCCCCACTCACGGAATCTCTCTGACCCAAAGCCACGCCCCCATGCAGAATAAACCCTCCCACCAGCCCTCCGGCTCTGCTTCGAACCCGGACGCCGGCCAGAGGAAGAGGCTGGTGTCCACTGTCGACGATTTCACAGACTTTGTCTAGTGAGAGACCAGTGATGTGTTTTTAACTGAGACCGAGAGAAGCTGTGTTCCCATCAGTCCAGACAAATGAATCCACTCCTGAAGGCGGAGGGCAGTGAGGTTTGGTGTTAGTAAGATTTGATCACCTTTAAAACAACCCAATGTGCCACAGGTTGTAAGAGATTTGCTCAGCCAAGACGCAGCCTCACTCAACGCTGTGAGTGGCAACTCACAAGGCGCAACTCCGTTTGCTGAAAGATGGATGTAAATGCACGCACTGGCATTATCACGTGCCATTTTTAGCAGTACAATTAAATTGCACACGCACATGGTTAACACGCTTTCGTGTCTTTGCCCATCTTCATCCACGCGTTTCTTTCTCTAGAGCACACTTGTTCACACACTCATTTTCTCTTGGGTTTCTCTGAACATATGAAAATGGTCTGATATTAACCGTCCAACCATTTTGCTTGGTTCTTCTTGTTTTCTTTGTGTGATGGTTAATGCTTCTCTAATGAGTTTCTAATAGAACAACGCATTTGCAGAACAACAGCTAGTACTGTAAACCGCATCAGACGTGTGTGCATGTGTGCGCTTCGCTACCAAATAAAACGCTGAAATGTGCAAATACTGCTGTTGTTCAGTCTACTTTCACTCGAGTAAAACCTCTATATACAGTACATCTGTCAGCATTTGCTGTCTAAACCTTGTGTATGCATGTGTATTTTGTAAATTAACTTTATAAGGGCAGTACCGAGGAGTTTTTTTTATTTTTCTTTCTAAAACTCAAAACTCAACTCAGATACATCTAGAGCTTCTCACACTTGAAAATTTTAACCCTGGCTTATTCAGTGTTTCACACTGCTTATTTACCTTCAGTTAACAATAAAACCTAGGTTTTCATAAAATTGACATTTCACACTGTACAGTCCTAAACCCTGGGTTCAAGTTCTTATTTGCATATGGACCTTTTTTACATTTCCAGGTTTCTCAGCAGCGGAAGTCGTCATAGTGGAACCTTTTCACTTGATGTGTGTTCACGAGTATCGTAAATCCTCGTAAAATAAATTTTTGTTATATTTTCATAGTTTAAAAAAAAGTATTCCGCTGCTGAGAAACCCGGAAATGTGAAAAAGTTCAGTTGGGTAAACTTCTATAGCCTTAGATATGTTTTTGAGTTTCTATTTGCTCAAATAGCAACAGAAAAACCCCACGATAGTGTTTTCACGACTTTCAAATAGAGAAAAAAAAATAGGGAGAGACTAATGGCAGTCAGAAAAGAAAACAATGTCCAGTTTACCTTCACTCCTGTAGACACTGTATTATCCTCAAGGCAGCAGTTTTTTGATGCGAAGGTAAAATAATACAAAGTGTTATAACTGTGACAGCCGCTTTGTGTCTGTGTGCTTCGGATGTGTGCACTCAGAAAACCATATATCAGAAGTTTAAACTAATATGGTTTAAAACGCATGACTTAAGCGCGACAAACATGATAATCAGAACCAAAACAGATGTTTTTAGCAGGTACCAGCTGTAATTGCGCAGCTCCGTTCTGGAAAAAGGGGCGGGGACCAGCAGCTCATTTGCATTTAAAGAGACATGCTCTAATATAGAGTGTTTCGGCTTCCACTCAAAATAGGCATTTTCAAAATGATATAATAAATGATCTGTGGGGTATTTTGAGCTGAAAATTCACAGTTACATTCTGGGGACCCCTGAGACTTATATTACATATTGTAAAAAGGGGCATAATATTTTTAAGTTTTTCCTGAGTGGACATTTCTGACTGGTATAAATTCATAATTTTCACCGTCACCATTGGACATTTTCCCTGCACGTGCAGTGTTTTCCGTGACGGTCCAGGTGAATATGAGACACCGATTGGATATGTTGCTAAGCATCTAGTCATAAAATCTTTTCAAACTCTACAAGTTTGGTACAGCAAGCACTGAGGTCTTCTATCACTGTATTAGTTCACTGAGGCCCACTATGAGTCGTTGGGGAATCCTGGAGTGTGATGTATGAGGGGAACCCCAGTATTACAGCACAGCATCACACAAGCCATGATACAAAGTTACAGAAACTAAGCAACCGAAATAAAGGCCCCGATAATCAAAACTTCTACTTAGCGCTTGCTCCATTTCTGCAAATCAGTTTTTGTGAATGAATGACTTGATCCACATATGGCCTTCATCAACAGCCGCTTGCGCCACCTGCTGGTGAGTGGCTGACATCAGCTGGAGATCATGCATCGGTGCTCTACTGCTATTCCTGCGGGTCCGGATGTGCAACGCTGAATTTTCTGCTGAATTTTAACCACTGAATTTGTGGCAGCGAATTTGGAAAGTGAAATAAAATGACCGAAATTTGCCTGTCGAATATTATACATCGTATTTTTAAACAGATTGAATATTTTGGAAGTGAAATTCTGGAAGGTGAAAATGAATTATTGAATTTTTAATTATGAAAATTTGTGTGAAATATTTTGAATTGAAATATTCACAGCTTAAATAAACAACTATGTTAAATTTCAGGACCTAAAAATGCAAGCCCTGGAAATACAAGGCATTAAAATGCTAGCACTGTTAATTGCAATGCATCTTTTTTTCGATTTGTGGAATTCAGCATGCTTTATGTTTCAAAAACTATTGTCATTATTCTGCTTCCATATTAATACAGAACGTTAATTACTGGGTAAAGAGATTCGTGAAATGAAGCGGAAAAGTAAATAATAGTTAAAATATACAAATGTTAAATAAAAAATAAGAAAGCATCAGTGAATGGGTTTAAAAGATGGATTGGATGATGTGTTTTCAACAAATATTGATAATTAATCAAATTTCATTCTGTCACAGAGACGAGCGCAATAACGGTTATAATGATGGCGCTGCACTGTCTTTGTTATTCTTTATTCAAAATAAAATGTTAATATTTTTATAATTCTAGGGGTTGAGTTAATATGAGTTATATGTCGACCTAAGTAGCCTAAACCGAACATGTCTGGCACCACACCGTTCACTATATCAGGTTTGAGAAATGAGGCATGCAAAATTATTCACGGCAAAACTGTGGTTATTCAGATACACAGACATAGCCTAAGTAAATGTATTTTGTTTTAAACAAGGCTACGTTAAAAACACACATTTTCACATTCAATATTAATTTATATTTATATTAATATATTAATTATATAGAATTGATCTATAGTCTATATTTAATGATATTAATAAAATTAAGAGCAATCTCTTTGCTTTTTCAAGGTAAATGTAAGTTAATTACAGTGATTAATTACTTCATCAAGCATTACACCCAACACTGACTGTTAACTTAAACATTAGGAACCAAAAGATAGTGTTGGGTGGAGACAAGTTTTCAGCTGTGATTTGAAAGACAAGAAAATGGTGAATTAATATCTTGAATTGAAGCCCAACAGGAACCACAGACTCTCAGCTGTCAGACTCTTTATTTGACTTTGTCAAGTGCAAAAGCATGTAAAGCGAAGTGCTACAACGTTACAAGTACAACAGCACAATACAACACGAAATGGCAAACCTGCAACCAACACATTACCTTCAGAATTTAATACAAGACTTTACAATATTGCATGCAAGTATGTTTTGGCACTTTTGACTGGTTTGAAATGGCAGACATGACTTTTTTTTTCTGACACACCTAAAAGAAAGAAATATTTCAGCGGCAGTACTATCCTGCAAAGAACTACTAAAAAGCCATTATATTTAAAAATGACTGCTTGTGCTGTGTGTAGCTCTGTTGAAAATGTTACAAAAAAAAACAGCATTGCTTTCATACCTTTTTTGGGTCTTATTTTTTCCTTTGGCCAGTGCCAGGGAGAAATGAATTATGCAGCAAAGCATTTGTGTGAAATGAGTGTGCATACTGCAATCCATTTTGTCTACTGAAATTTCTGCTCAGTGCGGTTAAGACGAACGAGATTAAAACAATGCAATCATACTCAAATACAATATTTACATCAGGGCACACCAATATGTACAGATAAACATGACCTCTCTAAACCTCATCTGGAATGGCCTGAATAAGGACGTTACTGTAGTGGAAGTGGCCTTTGACAGAATCAAAACTCCCTGTAGTGGATATTTTCGAGTGCTTAAGTATAACCTAATCATCAAATCACTCTAAACTACTCTAATTTCATTATATGAGACCTTAATACATGTATTGATTAAAGTGGAAAACAACAACCAACAAACAAAACAAACAAAAAAATCCTGGTTTGGGTTTTTAAAAAGAGGGTCCCTGAGCATCATCACGGTAAACAACAATTTAGTACTTCACGAGAGACATAAAAGCAACACTGTAGAAACAAATACATGAAAATGAATGGTAATTAATATCCTGATGCAGCTTGTGTATAATACTCAAAGAGAATAGTTCTGGAAAGCTGTACGTGAAGAAATATTACATACTAGTTTAAATATGGCAAAGCACTAAAGCTTGACATTGAAATAAAGTGCTAAGTTCAAAAGAAACAAGTTAATCTCTTGTTACTTGAGTAGCAAGCTTTGGCAAAATTATACGGAGAGTAATGCTGTTGTAACTATCTCTTATGTTCGTACCAAGCTTATTTTATTATTTTTGCAAAACATTTTCCATAACACATTCAAACTAAATCACACTGATGCCATCACAATCATTCATATTATAACATCATTACAAAGTGCTTTTTAAATTAGATTCAAAACATCATAGAAGGCAGCAACAAACATACTTCCATTTATCATAAGCTGGTTTTTCATTCATTAACAAACTACTTAACAACTACTTAACAATAATAATGCTTTATGGGACATCGCTTTTACCTGCTGGAATAACAAATCCCCATACAGAGAATTCTGGGAGTTGTGCTTGAATGAGGGACGTACTTTTGTCTTAATGCTGTCTCAACATTTTCCTTACTTCTTCTCACATTTCATGTCCTACTATTAAGTTATCCCAAATTTTTTGTCTCCCTTTAAATTCACACTTTCTGACATGCTTTCCCTTCTCTCAGTTTTCCTTCTAATTTCATCATCTCTCACTCACCCTCTGGTCCGTTTCGCTCTGAGAAACCTCCTCTGAATGGAGCTGACATGCAATTATGTCAGAGAAATATATTTTAAATCCTGAGGATTACTAGTTGTTTAGCACCCTGATGGCCTCTTCAGAAGTATGTTAGTGTGAGTGTATAAGTGTAGGTGGGTAAATTGTACAAGTCCATATATTTTCTGATATGTTTTTGTGTCTATTTTTCGCAACATGCCATTATATTAAGAAGCATGAATTATGCAGAAGTACCTCGAAGCATAGCTCTATATTTATGTAATGGCATCAAATATGTACCTGCAAGTCTGGGTGTGTTTTTATGTCTGTATGTGTGCGAGTTTGTCAGTGTGAGCCCTTTTTGAATAAGCTGTGCCTATTCTGCATCAATGGGTGATACATATACCCATGACCTTAAGATAGCTTCCTTTAACAACACAAAAAAAGAACACGATTCATCAAACATAGCTAAAAACATTGTACAACAAATACCATCAAGCTTTTGCCATCCTGCATCAACAGGCGTGCTGTTGTAGTCCTTCATTGTCTCTTTCAAGAGTTTGTTTTGTTGTTGAGACAGCACAAGGTGTGCTCTTGTCGGTTTCAACCCAGTTGACCACCAGGGTCAAGCGGTTGGACTTGAGGTCACTGCAAGAGGGGAAGGAAAAGGGCAGCTTGCATCAACTGGAACTTCTTGAGGATTGTAGAAACCATGGTGACCTGCACCCGGTTTCCATCTTGAGACTTTTTGTAAGGCATTATTGATCAAAAGACGTGGGTTGGAACTTAATGGTATGGTGTTTTATTTGGTTTTAAGCATGTAGTATTGCTTTCACTCTTCTTGAGGGCCTGGTTACAAAACCTGCTGTCACCAGGTCCTCCTTTCTTCATGAAAAGCTGTAACCTTTGAGCTTCAACATTCCTTGAGTTCCTAAGCCCTACGACTCAATTCAAAATTCCTGCCTTTACTTGTGTACTGACTGGTGGAACCTTGGGATCTCAAGGTTTGGGGTGTCCTGAGATAGGTCTGTCTATGTTGGGGTGCACCTTGTTTTTAAGTGGGGGAGGTTTGTGCTTGCGTTTGCGGGTGGGATTCGTAGTAGTGTGTGCAGGGTGCCGGAATACGCTGGAGGGAAGGTTCTCGCTGTTGGTGGGGGAAATCCACTCATGGGAGCGAGGGATCGGTACAGGGGTAGTTATGGCAGAAACAGGGGCAGTTGAGGAAGGAGACGCTGGAGTGGGAATGGGGGTAGGGACAGGTTTGTTGGCACAGCCAGCAACCTCAGAATCCCTTTGGAAATTTGGGTCCACCTTGTTGGAGGCTCCTTTTACTTTATGAGAAGGCTTGTCAGCCTTTTGGCCTCTAGGTTGACTACTGTCCCCCTCAGGTGGACTTGCTTTGAGGGGACCAGAGTCCACCTTGCGAGGGTCTTTCTCAGTCTTGTCAACATCTGCCACCACGGTACTAGGGGCTTCTTGAGTCTTTTGGAGACTATCACTCCTACGGGGACTCGAGTCCACCTTACTGAGACTTGTGGGAAGAGCACTTGTGATTTGTGAGAACTTCTCTGACTTCCTTGATCTTCGATCTCTCTTGTGAAGATTTCTCTCGGACGCAGGTGCACTTATTACAGTTCTTGGGGGAGATAAGCTACTCTCGGCCACTTGTGTACTCCTGTCTGTCCCCTTGTATCTATGTCTCTTCTGTCCTGCAGACTCCAGACTTCTGTGGCGGCGTACCCCTCTGCCCCGTCCTCTACTCTTCCTCAGCAGCCTCTCTAGGCGGCACTCTGTTCGATACAGTTCCTCTGTGGCGTGGGTAACCCGGTCCAGCTGCACAAGCAAAGCATCGAATGCTGGAAGGATTCTGCGGAGTGTTGCCTCCATCTCGGCTCTCTCTTTCCAGCCTTGGCCTCCAACTATCACCCCAAGGCCTAAGGTGAGGCCTAGTCCCAGACCTGGGGCTTCAGCCAGACTGCAAGGGCTGCTGGATGTGGGACGCCAGGAGGCCTCAGATCCTCCATCAATACTGTCGGGAGTTGGGGGAGCCTCGGGAGTGTCCAGAGGAGGAAGACACAAGGACTTGCAGTCACTAGTTGAAGAGGAACGTGAAGGAGGGAGCTCCATACCTTCAAATCGCACCTTGTGCCGGAACTGTTGGGGAAGAAAGGGATAATAGGTCAAGACAAAGGCAAAGGTATGGGATGAAGGTTTAATCTGGTGGACTGGTGACTCAACATACTAGAGTATCGTAAGAAGCAAGTAGTCATTTATCCAAAGCAACTTACTGAATACTTTATAAAGACAATCCCCTGGGAGCAACCCGGAGTAAGGTGCCCAACAGTAACAGCTCATGGCTTGTTCTTTGGAGTGTTTGACCAGTCATCCTGAGCTTTAGCCACACCTAAAGTTACTAAGATCCTGCTTTATCAAGACCTTGTGTTTCAAGGGGAATCTTTTTGTGCTCCGCAAATGGCTTTGGATTAAAACCATGTATTAATGTACTACCAATCTATGGAAGGAATAATTGAGCTATTCAAATTTGGTTAAAAAAAAAAAACTGTGAATAAACAACAAGTGCCTCAGGTAGAATCATCCATTTTTTATTCCGTAAACCTATGCAGAGTTCATAAATACATCAGATACGTGCAAGAAGACCTAATTCTTGACATGCTACGTTGGTAACAACGTGACAAAAAAGCAGGGAATCTTGGGTATTATGGAAGTACACACACCTCTTTAGCACGGCTGAGCCCCATCCACATTTTGAGGCGTCGCAGGAACAACTCCACCATTTCATAGTCCTGCAGGTCAACAGCTGGACGGTACAGTTCCGCCCTTGCCCGACGATAGTTCCTTAGCAACGCTGAGATCAAAAGCCACAGCAAAACAAGTCGGAGGAGAGTGAAACTAATGTAGAAGATGAAACAGGAAGCAGAACATGGGGAGGAGCCACTGTCCGGTCGCCATGACAACAGTCCACGCCCATTAGAGCCTAGTAACTTCAAGCAAGTAGAGCTAACAGTTCCATAGCCCTCCATGACAGAGTGGAAAAGCTAGAGGGGAGAGAAAAAAAAAAAAAAGATAGTACTTGTTTTAACACTTTTTTTTGGTCTAAATCCAGAAAATAAGTGTTAAAGTTTTTGATCAGAACAGACTGCTTTTAAGAGATATAAAATGTTCACTAATGGCTCATAATTGACCCATTAAATATTCTAGGTGAGTGAGGGAGATAATTTAACAGTCTCTTGCATCTGCTTCACCATTGTGTCAACGCTTTTTGCACCTCATGTAAACAGCCTAGAAATTCTTGGAATTTTAATTTAATAATTAAGGAGGAAGGAAAGGGTGGTGTGTACTCATTTGCATATACAAATGAGTACACAAGTATTAGACAACTGAACCCACAATACAGTCGCCAGAGTATTATTAAAAAGGTATGTGGATGTTAAAATGATGGTTGCTTACTGGTCCAAGTCAAAAAAGCCCACCCCAAATGTCTATAATATTCTGGTCTATGGTCTATGGGAAAAATTAAAAGCACAGCTCTCATGTGGAAGAAGCTATGCCCTAATGTTTAATACATTAGTTTTGCGTATTTGTTCAAATCCCTCTGTATGAGTAACAGCAATGGTGATGCTTGACTTAAACAGCTAATAACAATACCCAGTTTATGCAGCTGGGTATACACAAGGTCACTTCAGCATACCAAGTTAACCTCCCTCTGTAGGAAATCTGTAATTCAGGCAGAATCAAGGTCCTCATACACTCATTTATGTACACAGTTAAAAGACACGAACGTTCAGTTCAGATAAATCATAGACTGACGTCATGTCCTTTATGCATAGGACATGATGTGCGTAGGTCACCGGTATAATCATGACGAAAAGCGCTATTCATTTTCCAGAAAAAAACACTGACAGGTTTGTTTTTACCAAGTAACCATGAGTTCATGTGGTTTAAATCATATTGTAGATGGTGTGTGCATCAGTGTGTGTGTGTCCTAACCAGGTGTCCAGTGTGTGAGTATGCCAACAGGAACACGAGTAGGGTGACAGCAACTGTCAGCAGCTCCCAGAAAGATCTCCTCAGCGTTCTCCCGAAAACCCCCCATTCTCTCATGAAACGCAGCTGGTGTGATGCCTAAAAAGAGGGAAATGAAGTTGGGTGATAAATAATGCCTCACTGATTCATTTTTATACCATTAATTACTGCAGAATTAAAGGTGCCGTATGTAATTTTTGGACTGTACTAAAGCATAAAAATACAATAAAATGTTTGCAGATATATAGGAAACCTTCCAAGTTCATATACTTCTTTCTCTGAAAAACAATGCTACCGCCAGTTATTCTACTTTGAAATGTCCGTGTCGGAATGTCTGTTTTTGTTTTGGTCTGTTTGACTCAATGCCAATTTACCCAAAAGCATTTCAACACCGGGTTGCCAGTTGGTGGAAAATGCAGTGAATTGCAGCCATGGAAGTCAGCAAATGAACTGGGTCAGAGAATGCAGATTCTACCCAACCTAAAAAGCCTCTATGACCAACTCATCAGCTTACAGCATAAGGCTCATCACCTTCCATTATTAATTGCGCTCATTCCTCTTGCGTGTGCTCAATCTGGAAACTCGAGTGAGCATCGAGCCTAAGTGGGAGGGGGCAGGAGAAACAACTCTCTCCAATATTCTGAATTTGGACTGGACTGCTGTCAATATTATATACGGAACCTTTAAATATTTAGTGATGTCTGGATGGGTGTGCACAGGAGAAGAACTTGAAGTGAGAATTTATAACTTTGCAGATGTATGTCTGCATAAAGTAGCATTCATCCCATATAAACTAATTAGCAGGACAACCCCGCTGGAATAAAAAGGTCAAGAACCTTGCTCAAGGCTTCATTTATTAAGGTGTGGCATTCTGTAGCTCAAACTGTAAAGCTTTTTTCTAACAATGCCTAAGTTATGGGTTTGATTTCCATTTGCTCACCTTGAGAACCAGCAGGAAGAGCAGAGTCGCGCTGAGTTGGGTCAGAACCTGGTTCTGTTGGGCCAGAGGAAAGAAGTCCGTAAAAGTGTCCTGTTGTTGTAGAAATGACCCCCACTGGTGGGCAGACAGTACGGAGCGACTCAGATGTAGCGAGGCAACGCAAATCGCCAACAGCAGACTACAAACACTTGCTACATTCCACAAACGCAGGAAATAGCCACGCCCCTGTTTCCAAGCAATCGCACCCTCACGTACAGCGAAATAGATCACGAAGACCAGCAGGAGGAGCTGTGAGAGAAAGAGAGCACTTAATGAACCTCTGCTGCTGTTCAGACAGCAAGAAATAATCGAAGTAATAGGATCAGCTTTCGAAAGTGTTTTGTGATTGGCTGACGTTACCGTGAGGAACAGCGGCAGGTCCATGCCGTGACTGAGCGTGTGGAGGCTGCAGGTTTTGAGGTCCAGACTCAACTGAGCACGCTCAGATACAGGAAACTCCAGCAGGAACGTGAAGACGGCCAACAGATCTGTGTTGATGTTATAAAGGGGAAACTCCATGAATAGAGCCCTGGTCCTGAAAACAAAAACACAAAAGATCAGAGAACGTCTGTATTGTTCACTCTACTGGAAAATTAAACATTGTATTAACGTTTATGCCATGCAATAATCATTTGAGAAATATATAAATAAATAAATCTATGGCATCAATTATGACATGCCTGAATCTAATATAATATAATAAAAAACAAAAAGTGTTCGAAAAAGAAATTTAGCAATCAAAAAATTATGATTGCTTCATAAAAGCAAATAATTGAATTATTTTTTTTTTCCCAAATAATTAAAATGCAAAAGAAATCAGTAAGTAAAGCAAAGCAATAAATTATGACATGCCTAAACAAGGAAAAAATAATATAATATAAAAATGACACATGGAAAAATGATGATTCATTTTAAAATTACAGTATTTTTTGCTTATTAATTTGGTAATCAAAAACTTATTTGATTAATAAAAACAAATAATTTAATTAAAAATAATAAATAAATCATCTGGTAATCTAGAAATTATGAAAAAAAAAGTAAGTTTTTTTCATTATGTAATTATGACATGACTGATAAATGGTAATGTTTTTTTAGCTCAGTTTTGAGAAGCAAATTGTTGTTCTTTTATATATTTATCCACTTTTATACAGCTTATGATTAGTGAAACTGATTTGCTCAGTTTTCGAAAGAACTACTGTGCGATGCAAATGAGTGTATAATAATTATTATAAGACAACTTCCACCTTCTTCTTCTTCAGTCTTTTGTTGAGCATCTCCTCACTAACTGATTAGTATGTATTGGCTGTACATATCAGTGTCTGTGTGTGAGTTTATACTCACAGCGGGTCGAGCCACTGGTGTGTGTTGAGTTGTTTGATCAGAGCTCTGGAGTCCTGCATGGTCCTGCTGAGATCCTGCACGAATCCAGCGCTGCTGTAGACAGACACCTGCCCCCAGTGCCACACACTACACACACATCAAACCTGCATGAGAATCTCACTGACATGCGGACGAGGCTCCAGAACCAGAAGACACTACCCAAGATCAGCCTGGGTCATGATTGATTCATCTAGAGATCTGTACAGACCAAGGGCGTAGGTTTGCTTTTGACACTGGTGGGGACATAAACCCAAGACCACCCCCCCATCCCCCATATTCATATACAAAGTTTTTTTATGATATGTTTAACAGATAATAATTATAGGGCCTACACAATTTAGATTTTTTGAACCAACCACATTACAGCAGCATCAGAGCGCTAGTTGGTGCATCACTTCATTTTTATATTAACCTAATTGGACCCAGGATGATTCTGAAAGAATACTCTGCTGTTGCTGTAGTAACGAACACAACTTTCACGTGCATCTGATTGACAGCTAAACCGCACGCTCTTATTTCAGTGTTGTTTTTTATTTTGTGGATATTTCAGCTAACATTTTGCTACTACGTTCTACTCCGCCAATGTATTAAATATGCGTCCTTGAAAGCACGCAGTTTTCTAACGTACTTACTTTAACTTCTTAGGTAATATCAATGGTATGATGTTTCAGATGAGCCCGAAATTACAAAAACATATACATATTGTTTGATCAAAATTATTGCTAGGGACAGTTTGGTAGTCGCTGGATATTGGTAGGGACACGTCCCTGGTGTCCCCCCCCGGTACAGACTAAACGGATGCTCATCCAGCAGCCTGACAGGCCCCAGATTATGTGACACTTGTATTCTAGTAAAAAAAAACCATGAGCTCAAAAGCCAAATTTGGATGGCAACTGTTTTACAGGTGGAGTCACGGAAGAACAAAAGTCCTTTAATCTTTTAGATGAAATTGCCTTACCAAATGAAATTCAGCCTTTTCCCAGCTGAACGTACTGAATGTTCATCCTGTGGTTTGTACAGGAGCTTCAACTCACAATTGCCATTTCACTCTCCTGTGTAATGCATTCTGGGATTTTTAGTTTGGCCAAAAAGAAGATAAACGCATCATATGACTCTTACCCGCTGCTCTCAGCTGTACTGATACTCCAGTTCTGCACCAATCCTGAGGCTGACTCCGCCCACCCAGCCGGGACACACCCAAACCATGAGGCAGCTGGGAAATAGCCAACAACGGGGCATTCTGGAAGACAACGAGAAAGATGGGGGTCAAAGTTCATGAGTGATTCGTCCTTTTATTTGTTTCCAAAGGATGTATCAGTGTTTGGAAGGTTACTCTGGAAATGTAAAAGGTTACAGATTACAAGTTACCCTATTTAAAATGTAATAAGTAGTGTATCTATTTCAGTTATTTTATTAATGTAACTGATTACATTTGATCACTTTTTGATTACTTTTCTAAATGTAAATTTCTAATTTTTTCTACATTTTTCTAAAATGATTTTGAAACATTTAAAGCAGGCAGGGTTACCCTTACAGTAGTCCTCAACACTGATTACTGTCAGACTTTCAAAATCCTTCTTCACTTGAATTAAGATTATAATAATTGAATTTTACAGCACAAAATCAGACTTTAGCACCTCTTTTTACTTTGAGATCGTTCTGAGGTTAAATACAGATTTAAAATCATAAGTTTAATAGCTATGATACTGTTTTTGAAATCAAATCTTTGCATAGCTATGACAGAAAACACTGACATCTAACAATGCCTTGGAAAAAAACCCAGTTCATTTTAAAAATAAAACATATGCACAAACCCAAATAGGAAAATAAAACAGTTATTGAATAAGCAGTTGTCCTAAACTCCTGAAACATTGGTGTCTCATATTTTACAGCAGTCAATGCAATTTTGGAAAGAAACCAATCAAATCTGTAAGTGTGTGAAAATAATCTGATGTAACCCACTCTGTAATCGTGAACATTTTCCTAAGTAACTGTAATGACAATTTTATTTATTTATTTAACTGTAATTTAATTACACATTTTTTCTCAGTAACTGTAACCAATTACAGTTACATTTATTTTGTAATTAAATTATGTAATTCCGTTACATGTAACTACTTATTTCCCAACACTGGAATGTATGTAGTGAAACTTAAAACAAACAAAGTTTGTTGGTCACTGAAGTGTACTCTGAACCTCTTATATGAATGTGTGAGTCTTTGAGGGAAAATCAATTTTAGTCAGAATGAAATGCTGTGTCTCAGTCATCATCATTGCCGCTCGAACACTCTTCGTCGATCTCATTGTTCTTTGGAAAATGAAAGAACATTTCATCCGTCTGCAAGTGCTGACCTCTCAATGACAGGAATGAAATCATGCACACGTTCTTTATATAGCCAAATGTAAATCCAGGAGCAAAGGACCAACAAAGGTAATAAAAGCAGAAAGTGAGCCGCTTTATGTACATAAAGCTTTCCTGAAACAACAATATTCTGCTTACAAACTCAGCATTTGCTCAGACACTGATGCCTTTGTCCTTTGTTATTTTTTTCCAGCAATAATGAATAAGCACTGAAAGCTAATATTATATATATATATGTATGTATAATATAATATTTTTTTGCAGGACACTATAGTTCATGTATGTAAGTGAGGATAGCAAAATAAAGTAAACTGTGACATATACCCAAAAATTCTTCATACAGTGGACTGCCAGTAAAACTGGTAAAAAATCTGATTCGACACTTTGACCTGACCATGTTTTGTTACATGCCTTTCTTTCAAAGTTATCTGACATTATCAAGATGAATTTGTTCTGACACAGTTTAACTCTTGAGTTCTTGTCCTATTTTATTATCATTTTCTAAACTATAGCCAATAAACTGTGATAATATGAGAAATTTTGAAGGTGTCTGAATAAATTTTGGTTTGACTGATATGATTGGTTTGACTATACACACACACACACACACACACATGTCTGGTTTGCTATCCTTGTGGGGACTCTCATAGGCGTAATGGTTTTTCTGCTGTACAGACCGTATTTTCTATCATCCTACACCAACCCTACACCTAAACCTACCCCTTACAGGAAACTTTCTGCATTTTTACATTTTCAAAAAACTGCATTGTATATGATTTATGAGCTTGTTTACCCGTGGAGACCTCAATTTAGGTCCCCACCGTGACACAAGTCCCCATGGGTCTGTGTTTACTCAGGTCTAAGTCCCCACCGGGATATAAACACAGGTACACACACACACACACACACATTTATATAATAAATTATGTTTCTCCATAAGCTGCTTTGGAAAAATTACAAATAAATAAATTATATTACATTATATTTATTATATTATATTCATTTATATTTATTATATATTTATTACTTATTTTATTATAATGGACTTATATATAATTGTTATGAAGCAAGTGTGTTTATGTGGTGGTTGAGCACCTGGCTGAGCTCTCAGCTGCCTGAGGCGGGGTCGACCTATCAGCAGGCTGCCTGTCTTCTCCATCAGGTCGGGTCCATCCAGTAACCGTGGTAACAGGGAGTCTGAGAGCCACGCCCACACATCCTCACGTCTGCAGACAGAAGATCAGACAAGTTAGAGACACGTGTGTGTGTGTGTGTGTGTGTGAGTGTGTGTGTTACAAACACTCTGTGACGCTCAGAGAGGCTCACTGTGTGAAACAGCAGCCACCTGTCGAAAACACTACGTCAACATACTGTCAGCTCACCTCCCTCTGTCTGATCTCATACATCAACACACACGTACACACTTCTGTCAGACTGACTGCGTGGAGTCTGACCCGACAGATGGGTGAACAAGAGAAACAAGACAACACGGAAAGACTGTGAAAGTGTGCTGTTAGGCAGGATTCAGCAGTGCACCATATCCTGAAGAAAAGTTTGTTTCCACCTCTGAATCAACTTTTGTGCTTGTGTGCAGAAAAACAACATACGGTACTGTTATTTTAATAATATTACTAAGACCAATTTTAATATTCACAATGATATCAATACTGCTATTATTTATTATCCATGTTCATAACAATTTATAATACCAATACAAGTGACAATAAT
>JAFVLL020006867.1:79447-94447 GCA_021397915.2 Tor tambroides | reverse complement strand
CCTCATCTGTCAATCAAAGCCAACATCCAGTCAACAACCATCTCTAATCTTCTGACACATGCACTAAGTGTATACTAAGTATGCAAAAACTAAACACAAGTACAGGAGAGGTCAGAGGCCAGCGCGTCACCTGAAGAGGAGAAGTATTTGTTCCTGTGGCTGTTGTCACAGACGGTGTCCTCCTCGTCGGGACTGAAGGGAATGTCCACACCCAGATGTCTGCTGCCCTGACCTCTCTTGAGCCGAGGCGGGAACACAGGCCCCATCTCCACAGACGGGTCGGTCAACACATCTGGCCAATCACAGTCAGGAATGCTCCACCTCTGAAGACTACGGCAGAAGAACAAGCTCAGAGATTCAGTCTGATTCATTCACTGATTCACTCGCTCATTCTCTCTTGTGCTGACTCACACTCAACGGTTCAGTCATTCATTGACACTTTGATTCACACAATCAATTCATACACTATTTGAATCATTCAGTTATTCATTCATTCATTCACTCACAAACTCTTGAATCTGATTCATTTATACTCAATTTTTGAATCATTCATTGACTATTTGATTAACTTGTGCTCACTTAATTCATTCACATGAATTCAGTCATTCATTCAGTAACTCACTGACTCTGATTCATTAACACTCTCACTTGATCAGTCGATCACTGACTGTTTGATTCAGTTATGCTCGGTTCATTCACTTTCTAAATCATTCTTTTATTCAGTCCTTTACTCACTAACTCACTTACTCTGAGTTATTCATACTCACTAGTTTAGTCATTCACTGACTCTTTGATTCACTCACGCTCACTTAATTATTCCAATTTCTGAGTCATTCCTCCATTCACTCATTCACTCATTGACTCTGATTCATTCACCTTCACTCGTTAAGTCATTCATTGACACTTTTATTCACTTGCCCTCAATTCATTTACTTTTTGACTCATTCATTTACTTATTCAGTCCGTCACTCATAAACTTGTTCAGTCTGATTCATTCATACTCACTCATTCAGTTACTCACTGACTCTCTGATTCAATTACGCTCCCTTAATGCATTCACTTTTTGAATCGTTCGCTTATTCAGTCCGTCACTCATGAACTCATTCAGTCTGATTCATGCATACTCACTCATTCAATCACTCACTGACTCTTTGATTCACTCACGCTCACTTTTTGAATCATTCAGTTATTCATTCACTCACTCACACACACTTGAATCTGATTCATTTATACTCAATTTTTGAATCATTCATTGACTATCTGATTAACTTGTGCTCACTTAATTCATTCACATTAATTCAGTCATTCACTCAGTAACTCACTGACTCTGATTCATTAACACTCTCCCTTGATCAGTCGATCACTGACTGTTTGATTCAGTTATGCTCGGTTCATTCACTTTCTAAATCATTCTTTCATTCAATCCTTTACTCACTAACTCACTAGTTATTCATACTCACTAGTTCAGTCATTCACTGACTCTTTGATTCACTCACGCTCACTTTTTGAATCATTCACTTATTCAGTCATTCACTCACTAACTTGCTCAGTGAATTGGTTTTCATTCACTCAAACAATCCTTTATTCAATATCCTTTATTAAATTAATTTATTCAACCACAAATTCATTTTCACTCCATTATTTATTTGATCAATTTTTACACACCACCTTTGGATTATTCAACATTGTTTTAAAAAAAAAAAAAAAATTCAAGACTTACATTACTCAATACATGTTTATTCACTCCAGGGATATTTTTATTATTATGTATATACTATTATAGTATGCATTAATATTTTGGAGTAGCTTTTTATTTAGTTTAATTTAATTTTTAGTATTTTTGTTAGTTTTTTTAATATTTTTATTTTAGTTTTAGTAATTTTAGTACTCCACATTTCATTTCCTTTAGATGCAAAGGCAACATTTCTGTTAAAGCTTTTCAAGTTTTTCATCTAATATTATATACGATTTTATTTCAGCTTTATTTAAAATAACAAAAACAAATTGTAATAGTTTTAGTTAACAGTAACAACACCGATTGACTCATTTAGTCATTTATTCATCCTCAGTCAGGCTAGTTATTCACTCTTTCATTCAGTGGTGTATTTGTTGTGCGTCAGATGTAAAGGATGTTTTGCATTCTGCAGGTCTGTCTTTAATGAGCTGTGCTTTAGCGCATCAGTAACCTCATGCTTACCTCTTAGTGGACGGCGTGGGCAGGTCAATGTTGGTCTCCTCTGAGTATGTCTGCAGCGAGAGAGAGAGAGACACGGTGAGCTCATTCCTCTGCAGGAACACAATACACTCAGTACATCTCAGGATACGCGTATACATATACATACATACATACATATATATATATATATCTCAGCTCATGCTGATGTGCTTCACATTGGCTCCCCTCACACAGTTCACGGCTGGAATCTAAATGAAGCTTCTTGTCTCAGTTTTGTACCTCATACTTCTTCAGACTGTCAGTCTGTTCATCATGTTTTGCATTTTAATAAAAAACGGCCTGAAAATGTGACATTCGGTGATGGCTGTGACAGACTCAACCGCAGCAAATTTAAATGTTATGAAGACGACAAAAGCACCTTTCAAGACTCAGACATTCATTTTCAAACCATTTCATTTAGTTTGTCCTCCTACCGCACCGCGGAGAAATGGAAACAAATCAGTTATGACTGAAAAACATAATGATAAGAAGGTCTTCGTGAAGGTTTCTCTCGGCCTTTGTGTTTTTGTGCATCAATTGGAACATGCAAAGTATTCGGCAAGCGCATTTCAATTTGCACCTCATGAAAGGTACGAGAGAAACACATCTGGGTCTCTGTCAGAATAAATAGAAATACATATATATATTCTCCCTTTGAATAACAGATACACCTGCATCAAAATCTGTCTAGCAGAAACTGTGCTGTAATCCCAGTGTTCAGTGACAGACGATCAGTTCAGCTGTTATATACTGCAGTGCTCAGGGTCAAACTCACAGAGGCTGTCAAGAAGTAAATGATGATGCATTATTTGGATTGTAAAATATGTGTAATTATGTGCTACTTTTAATTAATGCTATTAAAATTAACAATCCAAAACAGAATAATTTACTACAATGAGAGTCTAATGAAATTCATCAATCAGTGTAATGTAAATGTATACACGCACACGCACACGCACACACACCCACACCCACACCCACACACACACACACACACACACACACGTTTACTTAGCTATGGGGCATTTCCATAGGCATAACAGTTTTTATACTGTACAAACTGTATTTTCTCTTGCCCTACACCTAAACCTACCACTTACAGAAAACTTTCTGCATTTTAAAATTTCAAAAAAAATTTGTTTACTTTATTTTTAAACCCGTTTTACAAATGAGGACGTCCCCAAAGGGAGGTTTTTGGAGATTTTGTCAGGTTTAGCTCACTTTTGGGTACAAATTTGTCCCCAAAATATGATTAAGTAGGCACACAGACACATATATTTATTTATTTAGCAAATACTTTTGTCCAAAGTAACTTACATGAACAATATTCATAGCGCACAATGCCAGGGTTTAGTAAAGAACTAGATTATTAAACAATGTAGAAAAAGTGAAAAGAAGAGAAAGAGAAAATTAAATAAATAAATAAACACTTTTCATAAAAAAAGGAAAAAAAATTATAAAATAAATATATAAATAAATGAATGAACAGATATAAATAGAAATGTAAAATATAACAAAATATAATATAAAAATAAAATATATAATTAAAAATAAAATATATATAAAAATACAATTTTTATAAAATAATTAAAATAAAGAAAAATAATTAAGAAATATAAAAATGCTTTATACAATACTTCATAAAAAATAAATATGAATTAATTAATAAAAGAACAAATACTAAAATAATGTTTTCTTCCCCACTCATTTGTGTACAGTAAGTGAAGTGTAAATGGAAAATGATGAAGCGCAAAGAAGCTGTATTAAGTAAGCTGTTAACAGTAGTACTAACTAGCTATCTAACTAGCTAATTAAGAATTATAAAAATACTTTTTATAATACTTTATATAAAAATAAATAAAAAATAATTCATAAAAGAACCAATAATCTAGAATCGGAATAAACGAATCTGAATTAACCAATCAAAAAACAAATAAATATAAAATTACTTCTAAATAACAAAAACAAACAAGTAAACATAAAAATAATTTTTAAATAAATAAATAGTTAGTTAGTAGTGGTTTGTGTTTGTAGAGCAGAGGAAATCACAGTGCTTCTCCAACCGAACTCTAACGTACCTCCCCAGGAATGCCATTCAGCATCAGAAAAGAGCTTCCTGTCAGTGAGTTATCCAGGAAGTCATCGATCTCTAGAGACTCCTGGTCCACCTGAGGAGGAAGCTGCTCCACAGAGACCTGACCGTCATCAACAGAAACAGCTTTAATTTACTGCACCGCTGCAGTGATGTCTTTAGAGATGACTATATGTGTGTGTCTCACCTTACTGCGGCTGAGTCTGAACAGACAGAAGAAGAGCAGGTAGACAGGATAGATCAGCAGACAGCTCACAAGCCCCGCCCACAGCGTCTCCGCATTCACCGAGACCAGAGCAGACACCGGCGTAGAGCTGAAACACACATGAAACACACAACAGACCTTTATCACAGTCTCCAGCTCCGTTTAGTAGCATTAAGGAATTTCCACCTGCATTATTGTCAATGGACAGATGCCAGTTTTGTGAAGAAAATGAAACTAATTGAGTTGGACTTAGCAATAAACGTCAATATTTGAAATAGTTTATTTACACTAAAGTCCTACCATGCATGTCATCCTTCATTTTACTGTTTAACGTTATCTGATCGACACGCGCTCCCCTTTAAGTTACGAAGTAATACATCGGAATATCATGAAACCATGATGTTTGAGTTTGGTGTTTTTAGAAGTCGTACCTGTGCTGAATTTTACATGAATAAATCACAACAATCCGGTGCTATGGGCACAGCCATTGATTCAAGCTGCAGCGGAAGTTGTTTTACGTTACTATTTGAAACTTCCGCTCTTCGAATGCGGAAGTGTGACAAAGGCCTATTATCATGTTTTTAATAGAAGGTAACTACACAATGAATGACACACGAGTGGCGCTGCTTTCACCTGTTGCGGTGCGCGACGGTGCCGAACCACACGGCGTTGGCCAGCATGCAGAGCTGCAGGAGCAGAGCGCAGCAGGTCAGCCGCTGCAGCCGCGTGAAGGGGCTCCGCGGAGGTCGCTCCCACAGAGACAGCCACACGTGACTCTCACACACGGCCCTCTGCAGCTCCCAGCACAGCAGCCGCGGCCAATCACGCAGCTCCGCCTCCTCTGCACACAGGAGACACAGAGGTCAACAACAGGAAGTCAGGCAAATGTCATGCTTTTAGCACAGGTTATGAGCTGACACTGGTGTGCGCTGGTCTTTCACATGTTTGTGTGCAGTACGCGATGCGTTAATGGAACACCAATACAGAACATCTTCTGTACTAAGTAGGCTGTTAACTGCAAAACTAACTAGTTAACTAACTAACAGCCCTCTCTGACTGAGCATAACACATTTCAAATAAAGAGCACAAAACAACTAGATTGTTGTATGATTAAAAAGTAATAATTTTAAAGAAACATTTTCAAATTTACACCATATCATCCAAGTTACTTTTTTTCAAATAAAAATAAGAAATTACATTTCTTGTTTATTAATTATTACAAATACATTGCTATATTTTTGTACCCTAAAACCCACGTGATCATTATTAAAATGTCATTATAAAATATTTTATATTATATTTATATTATAAAATAGTTTTATATAATAATATAACTTTAATAATATAAATATATTTCTTATTTTATATTATTTTCTATAGTATATCAAAATATAACAATTGATTATATTTATATATTTACATCCATTTTCATAATAATTCATCTTTGTGTCATATTGAATTGTAATAAAAACAAATGTAAATACATAAAAATATAACAATAATCTAAATAAATATATCTACTAAATCCATATGTATTCATTTTTTTAATATTAAATTGTAAAAAATACAAAATTTACATTTTATTAAATATTATATTGAACACTTATTTTCTTAATAAAACATTCATATTAATATTTAACTTAATTTATATTTTTTATATTTATATTACATTAATTTATTAAAATTTATTATATACATCTAGATATTCATTCACACACACACACACACACACACACACACACACACACACACACACACATATACAGTGTGTGTATATATATATATATATATATATACACACACACACACACACACACGTATACAGTGCCTTATGAAAGTATTCATACCCCTTCATTTTTTTCACATTTTGTTATGTTGCAGCCTTATGTTAAACTGCTTTAAATTAATTTTTTTCCACATCAATCTACACTCCATACACCATAATGACAAAGCAAAAAACAGGTTTTTATCATCTTTGCAAATTCATTAAAAATAAAAACCTTAAATGATTCCATTGCATAAGTATTCATACCCTTATCTGGGACAGTTGAAATTTAGCTCAGGAGCATTCATATTGCTTGTAGATGTTACTACACTTTGAGTGAAGATAACCTGTGTCAAATTCAATTGAATGTGTATGATTTGGAAAGGCACACGTCTTAATAAAGGTCTAACAGCTGAAAATGCATATCAGAGCAAAAACCAAGCCCTGAGGTCAAAAGAACTGGCTGTAGAGCTCAGAAACAGGTTTGCATCAAGCCACACATCTGGAGAAGAGTTCAGAAAAACATTCTGCTGCATTGAAGGTTCACAGAATCATGTAGCCTTCATTATCCATAATGGAAGATGTTTGAGACAACTAGAACTCTTCCTAGAGCTGGCCTCCTGGCCAAACTGAGCAACTGATGGAGAAGGGCCTTGTCTAGACTGGTGACCAAGAAGCTGATGGTCACTCTAGTTGAGCTCCATGATCATATATGCAGATGGGAGAAACCTACAGAAGGACAAACATCACTGCAACACTCCACCAATCTGGGCTTTATGTCAGTGTGGCCAGACTCAAACTTCTCCTCAGTGAAGACACAAAAACCCACTTGGAATTTGCAAAAAAGCACCTAAAGGACCCTCAGACTCTGAGAAACAAGATTCTCTGGTCCGATGAACCTCAATTCTAAGCATCATGTTTGAAGGAAACTAGCTCTGCTCATCACCTGCAGAGCACCATCCAAAAAGTAAAGTGTGCTGGTAGCAGCCTCATGCTGTGGGGCTGTTCTTCAGCGGCAGGAACTGAGGGACTCATCAGAGTAGAAGACAAGCTCCATACACCAAAATATATAGATAGCCTTAATTAAAACCCAGTCCAGAGCATTCAGAACCTCAGACTGGGCAGAAGGCTCACCTTCCAACAGGACAATGACCCTAAGCACACAGCAAGCGTGGCTTATAGACAACTCTGTGAATGTCCTTGAGTGGCCCAGCCAGAGCCTAGCCTTGAACCCAATCAAATATTTCTGGAGAAACCTGAAAATCTGCCCCCATCTAACCCGACAGAGCTTGAGAGGTGAACAGGTGAGGAGAAGAATGGCAGATAATTGCCAAATGCTGATGAGCAAAGCTTGTCGCATCAAACAAAAAAGACTTGAGGCTATAAAGGTGCTTCAGCTAAGTACTGAGTTAAGGGTTTGAATACTTATGCAATGTACTTATTTCAGGTTTTTTATTTTTAATAAATTTATGAAGTTGTGACAGTTCTGTTTTTGCTTTCTCATTATGGTGTATAGAGTGTAGATTGATGTGGGAAAAAGTAATTTAAAGCAGTTTAACATAAAGCTGAAACATAAAATGTGAAAAAAATGAAGGGGTATGAAAACTTTCGCAAGGCACTGTATATACACACTTTCACACACAATCTACACTTTTTGTAAATGATATGCATTAACTGTATTTAGGTGAATAAAGTTGCTCATCATGGAGATAAAAAGGGCCTGCATTATGTTTGTGGTCCATTAAAACTAATAATGTAATATAATACTTATAATTAGGAGTAATGCATTACTGTTAATGTTCACAAACATTATGAGCATTATGATTTGTTCTTTGCCTTTATTCTTCTGAATATTCATGATCTTATGCATCTACTTCCAGCACCAACCAATCACAACAGTTGTTGTATCTGTGGAGGTGGGGCTTTACCTGAGGCTTCCACCTCTATCTCGACTCTGCCATCTGTTTTCTTGTTGTCAACTGAGAGCCATTCCTCAACCAGGAAGAAGTAACTGCTGCCCGTCTGTAAGTCCTTCACCAGGACGTACTGGAGCAGCCATGCAGGAGACAGACCTGACAGACAGACAGACAGAGACAGGTTTATCCAGACTGATCTGCCCCGCTCCACACTGGTCGTGTTGCTCATGGCAGATCCGCTCAGTACCTTTGTTGTCGTGCCACACGCGGATCTTCAGCACGCTGCCCAGGCTGCTGTCAGAGGCCATGTGGAAGATGTCCAGGCTGTTTCGAGCGAACGCACCCACGCTGTCCAGGTGTCTGTGTCCACTGCGGCTCTCACTGCCATGGAGGCTGATGCCAACGTGAGCCGTGGTTCCTGGAGCGGGAATAAAGACGTCTGTGTGAAACCACAGACTCCAGCCATCTCACTCAAGACAATTCAGTGAGGGATTGTAATTACGGCAGTCTCTTGGTAAATGATCTGATGTAAACAAACCAGCCTCTGACACTGCCAGGGTTATTATATTTAACTAAAACAAAAACCATAAAACTTAAATAAAATAAAACATTTTATTATTATTTTATTATTATTATTTCAGTTAGTGGCCAAAGCAAGATTTCGCAGTTTAACTTTGTGTACTAAAATTACTAAATAAATAAAAATGAATAAATACAAATTAAATAAAAATGAATAAAAATGATATAGATATATTTAAATAAAAAAAGACAAAAACACAACACAATTACTAATATTTTAAATAAAATTAAAACAAAATGGAAAATACAAAGATAAAAACTAATTTAAAATACATAAAAAATAAAACTTTAATAGTATCGCCGTGATACTAAAATGTTACTTCAAAAATTTTTTTTTTTACTTGAAATAAAATTAACATTTAAAAAAAACATAATAAAACTTATTTGAGTTGGTGGCCAAAGCAACATTTCACATTTGTGTACTAAAACATGGTGTAGTAAAATAAGTAATACTAAAACTGAAATACAAATGAATAAAAACTAAATACACATATTTAAAAATGACAAAAACACACAACAAAATTACTAAAACTTTAACTAAATTTAAAATGGAAAATACAAAAATAAAACCTAATTCAAAATATTAAAAAAAAAACAACAACTAACAGTATTTATTTCACTAAGAATCTATTCAATTTTAACCACACACAAATTGCACTGACATTAAAGTTGGTCACGTGAATTCATTGTGCTTCACGTGTCTACACTATTGATCATAGACAATGGCTGTTTTTTTGCCCGTAAAATCTCGCACCTTAACAGACACCTTGATACAGTGAGGCAGAACTAGTCAGTGGCTGGTCACTTTAAAATGTCGGTCAGACAGTTTCTTTCAGTCTAAGTGGATCCGGATCTCACCTGCTCCATAGGCCCAGCCGGTCTTGACCTGGATCTCGTACTTGTACAGCCCATCCTTCCCGCACAGCGGCACCACAGAGGCCCGCCTCAGGTCCATCTGATCCAGCTTGCGCATTATAGCGCTGGCCACAGCGTAACACAGCAGTCCGATCACACACACCAACACCACCACCAGACTGCGAGTCACCGAGTGCTCCTGACACGGACGAGACATTGCATTATTACTAACTATCCCTTTAACCAGCTGTCAATATAATATAATATAATACAATATAATATAATACATAATATTATATAATATAATATAGATTAAAAAAAATAAAACAATTAAACTATACGAAATTAATACGAATTTAAAATAACATTTTATATATATTTAACTTCAGAAAAATGTACTACTATACTACTAAAATGTCTACTACTATAATACTATTACTAATATAATATAATATAATATAATATAATATAATATACATTTTCATTTAAATTAATTATATAAATTTTAAACTATTTTAAAGAATCATTATGTCTGGACAGAATTAAAGGGATAGTTCATCCAAAAATGAAAATTAGCCCATGGTTTACTCACCCTCAAGGCATCCTAGATGTATATGACTTTCTTCTTTCAGATGAATCCAGTCGGAGTTATATTAAAAAAAAAAGTCCTGGCTCTTCCAAACTTTATAACGGCAGTGGACGGATGTTTTTGTTCAATAGTCCAAAAGAAGTCCAATAAAGCGCATGCATCCATAATAAAACGTGCCTCACATGGCTCCGGGGCCTGAATAAAGGCCTTCTGTAGTGAATCCAAGCACTTTTGTAAGAAAAATATCCATATTTAAAAAGTAAAAAGAAAACCATTTTTCTGTAACATCCGCTAACTGTCGTTAGTGTCGCGCGTTCACGAGAGAGTGTCGTTCCGGGTGGATGACGCAGGACGCAGGCATAACGCATGCGCCGGTGAGAAGAGATGAACGTGGAAGCACAGTGGAGACAGCAAAACAAAACACCAGTCACAAATTTGAAGTACAAAGCGAGGATTTGTAAAGAAAAATGTATCGAGGATTTCGATATAAGCCAAGAGGAGACTGGTTTTCTTTTGATAAAGTAAGGAAACTTCCTTTGCTCCTGTAAACAAACGTTGGTTCTCGTGAGAATAACATATTCTCACTTTCGCTACGCATACGTCCTACGTCATCCACCAGGACAGTTAGCGGAAGTTACAGAAAAGTGTTTCTTACATTTTAAATATGGATTTTTTTTTTTTTTTTTACAAAAACACATCGATTCACCACAGGAGGCCTTTATTCAGGCCCCGGAGCCATGTGAGGCATGTTTTATTATGGATGGATGCACTTTATTGGACTTCTTTTGGACTGTTGAACAAAAACACCCGCCGCTATTATAAAGCTTGGAAGAGCCAGGACATTTTTTTTTATATAACTCCGATTGGATTCGTCTGAAAGAAGAAAGTCATATACACCTAGGATGGCTTGAGGGTGAGTAAATCACGGGCTGCTTTTCATTTTTGGGTGAACTATCCCTTTAAGGTAATTTTAAAAAATATTTAGTATTAATAGTAAAACTAAATGTCCGCTGAGTTGGGCTGTAATACTCACAGGAATGATGAAGGAGATGGAGTCGACAGGAACGAACAGGCTGGCGGCGAAAGCGGTGAGATGGTGCGTGCGACACACGGCTCGGCCCACGCTGGTCTCAGGAAGCGGATCCATGCCGTCCGTCCGCCACTGATTGGCGCTCTCACTGAAATACTGGCACAGCGACGTGAAGACGGCCACCTCCAGCCGGATCCGGTCCGGATCGTCAGCGCCGCAGCCTGTGGTCACGTTTATGAAGTGATCTTGCGTGGTGTCATAGGACCTGACAGAGAACAGACATTAGAAATTAGAATAACAAAGCTAATTTGTGTGTATTAGTGCGTAATCACAAATGTGACCCTGGAGCACAAAAGCAGTCTTAAGTCGCTGGGGTATATTTGTAGCAATAGCCAAAAATACATTGTATGGGTCAAAATTATCGATTTTTCTTTTATGTCAAAAATCATTAGGATATTAAGTAAAGATCATGTTCCATGAAGATATTTTGTAAATTTCTTACCGTAAATATATCAAAACTTCATTTTTGATTAGTAATATGCATTGCTAAGAACTTCATTTGGACAAATTTAAAGGTGATTTTCTCAATATTTAGATTTTTTTGCACCCTCAAACCATACATCAATGGAAGGCTATTTATTCAGCTTTCAGATGATGTATAAATCTCAATTTTGAAAAATTGACACTTAAGACTGGTTTTGTGGTCCAGGGTCACAAATGTGACCTGTGCTGGCAAAATGAGTCACAATGAGCAAATTTTAAAAAATGAGTTATTTGTATTTTCATGTATGATTTGTTGGAATCGGATGAAAAATGACTGAATTACACCCATTTGAAGTTGATATAGTCAGCAAAGTCTATTCTGAGAAAAACCGAGTTCCACTTCCTTTCTTAATATTAATTACTATATTAATAATCACAATATTGCCATTTGTTATTTTATTTCTGTTATTAAAAATAAGAACAGATGCAAAAAATAAATAAATAAATAAAATAAAAACAACAACAGTAGAACAGATATAAGAAAGAAAGAAACAGTGTATTACTTTCTCATTTTATATCTATCTAAACAAAAGCATTCAAGTAAGAAAAACAAAAAAACTAATTTAAAAATCACTTCAGTGTGTTTATTACAAATAAATTGATTATTAAAACTACAAAAGCAGTTCAATCAAGAGCAGCGATGTTTTCTTTGATTGTTAGATTAACATTAATGAGACAGATGGCCTATATAAAGACCTGCTGTAGCCTACTGCATGGATCTAATATAATGTTACACATCAGATATTTGTCCCCAACAGTTCCACAAATGTTCACTTAAGACATAACTGATTATGTTTGTGTGAATAGCTTACTTAAAAACTGTAATTCTGTGCATATGTGTATATTTATTGGGATGGCGCGTTGTCAGAAGTGACAATGTCAGACAGCGGCAGTGTGAGAAGCGAGCAAGAAAAAGGTACTCCTCTCAGAAAATGTACAAATAAAGATCATTTTAGATGTTTAATTGCTATTTGGAGCATTGGGATCGCTAGGAAATCATCTTCACTGCTGATACTAATGAATGAGTCACTCAGCAAGTTCTCCTGTTGATTTTCTAACAAGCAAAACAAACATTATAGATTATTATAATCATTATAGTTCATTATAGATGAATGGCCTTCCATCAACAAGCACTTCCAATATTATTCAGCCATATACCGCAGTGAGAAACATCAAAGCTTTACTTTATGAGGCCCCTTACTTCGGAGACAGGAAGAAAGTGTAGAGTCGGTGGTCCAGGTCCCGCCCCCGCGTCATATTGAGCGTGATGCGTTTCCTGTCAGTGCTGTTGTATTCATTGGGCCATTCGGAGGTGTGCAGATAGGCTGTGATGAATGGATCCAATTCCCACTTTTCTGGAGAATCTGATGACAAAGTGATGAAAAGAAATAGGTGTTAAGAGATGAATAAAAACATGAAACACACAGGAGGATGAATTTCCCTGAAAATGAATTTCCCCTCCGACAGGAAGAAATTACAATACATTACTTTTACAATACATTACTAGGCATACATTACTATACACTGGTCGTGTACTGTAGTAAATAGTCACTCTACCAATTAGTCGACTAGCCTGTTAGTTTGGTCAAAATAAAATTAACCTAAACATTAGGTGAAATCTCGAACAAAATTACTGAAAGTGAAGTACTAAAATTGCTAAAACTGAAATAAAAATAAATTCAAGTTAACAGAACTATTTAAAAAAAAAACAGACACTAATAAAAATTACTAAAACATATTACAAAATTACTAAAACTTAAACTATTATTTAAAAATAAATAAATAAATGCTAATTTAAAATGTTAAAAAACAGCATAATAACAAATAGATTACTATACATACATTACTATACACTGACCATATAAAAATTTGAAATGTTGTCTTGGCAACTAACTGAAATAAATTTAAAGTTAAGCACTAAGATTACTAAAACTGAAATAAAAATAAATTCTAGCTAAACAGAACTATTTAAAAAAAAAAAAAACTAATAAAAATAACAAAACCATATAACAAAATTACTAAAACTTAAGCTATAATTAAAATAAAAAAATTAAAAATAAAAGCTAAGTCAAAATATTTAAAACCACTATAATAATATATAAATAATAATAAAATAACACAATGCCAAGTTAATGTCTTTTATTAATCAAATATCATGAAATATATTTATTTATTTATTTATTTATTCATTCATTCATTCATTTTTGGGCATTTCACAATTTGCTGATATTTTCTCATTCAGCTTTCAAAATACTGATCAGATATCATGAGATTAATTGTGATTAATTCATTATAGCACAAGAAAAAATAAATCTACAATTTTGTGTAAAAAAATGTTTATCATGGAAGTGCTAATCAGATTTTAATAATAATAATAATAAAATTATAATAAAATAATACTTTTAAATATTTTTTTTAGTTTTTAGTTTTTATTATTTAAATGTTTTATTTTTTTTAATTTACATATTTATTATTTACAAAGTAATATTTTCAGACAATATTTTAACAACTTAAGTAAAATGACCACATAAAAGGTAATTATTTAACTGCTGAAACAACAGATTATCTTTCTAATATAACACCTATACTTTTTTCTCATACAGTATAAACTGGTCATTAGTTTTTAACGTTATTACCACAGTTTGTGATTGTTATTGTTCAAACTATTTCTTATTTTCAGTGGCTCCCCCTTGTGTTGGGCGTCTTACCGTCTAGTACAGTGAAGTTGAGCTGGACGTAGACTCCTGCCTGTCTGTTGGTGTTCCTCGTGCTCACCCTCACGATGACTGAACCGCAGCGGCTGATGTTTTCAGCTCCCGCCGGCGGCAAGATGGCCTCAAGTCTGTTAGCGTCCAGCCCAGCCACGCTCCCATTATTAATGGCAACCGTTATGGCATGGCTGTCGTCCAGATCCGAGATGGGAATCTGCGTGCCGTTCACCGTGCGAAACTCCATGGACGCCACCTCCGTCGAAACGGTGTAATTGGCGACGTAGTTGAAGGGAAACGGATTGGGCTCCACCTGGAACAGCAGCTGCACAATGCCGTCCTCGCTGTTGGGCGCCAGAGCGCCCCCTGCTGCCCGTCCCAGACTGCTGTTGAAGGCGCGCGGGATGGAGAAGCGGCGGCACTCGGGCGCGTCGCTCTGGCCGTAGCAGAGCAGGCTCTGCGGGTCGGCCCGTTTGCCGGCGGCGGCGATCTCCGCCCCGCGG
>JAFVLL020006867.1:56947-74447 GCA_021397915.2 Tor tambroides | reverse complement strand
CTTCGATAAATTATGACCGCATGTTTCCTCTAATAAATAAGGCACGAGTGACTCACAAAATCCAAACATGTCATTCCCAACATTCAGATTCTATGAAGACAGTGTTAATCCTAGGGACAAATTATACCATGCTTTCCATGCTTTTTGGAAAGCTAAAAGATAAAGAAATTAAAATGCTATGCCGTTCACCGGCCAAAAGACTAACAGATATGGAAAGCCTTATTAGAGATCCTTAAAAGATCTACTTGAGCATCCCGACCCGCCCAAAACAGCAGGGAGTATTTGTGAAAACCTGCTTGAAAAGTAATTATGTTTGCATTTCCAACTTCCCTGGTTTAATATTAACCCTGTGATTGATGACAGTGTGTCATGAGTGCCCTTGTTCTCACCCCTCTGTGTGAGCTGTGACAGTTATTGCAGGTGCCAGCCAGGTAGACATAAGAGCTCTGACTGATCTCATAGCGAGACTGAGCTTTGCACGACACGCAGTTCAGCGACACCATCGGGATGCGACCACTTTGCACCCACACCTGTGACAAGGAGAAGAGACAATAACAAACTTTAAAGGGATAGTTCACCCAAAAAATGAAAATTCTGTCATTAATTACTCACCCTCATATAACTCCAAACCTGTAAGACCTTTGTTCAATTTTGGAACACAAATTAAGATATTGTTGATGAAATCCAAGAGATTTCTGACAATGTAATATGTCTGCATAGACAGCAATGTAACTGAAATGTTAAAGTCCCAGAACGATAGTAAATACATCGTTAAAAAACTATTTTAACAATGTCTTTACTACCTTTCTTGGCCTTGAACGTGGCAGCTGTGTTGCTGTCAATGCAGTGTCACAAAGCTCTCGGATTTTATCAAAAATATCTTAATTTGTGTTCCGCAGATGAACGAAGAACTGTAGGGGTCAATAGACATTACGAATTGGTTTCATCATGGTCCCCAAAGCAATCAGACCTTCAAAGTTAAATCTCATGAAATATTCCCTTTAGCATCCATCAAAGCATTTCAGTTCAGTGAGTGAAATGAGTTTAATAAACATTCTCTTTCAAAACTCACATATCATATCAGGGTTTCACATATAGCGTAGTATTGTGAAGGGCAGAATGTAAATTATGTTTTGAATTACATAATGAACCTTCGTTTTACCTGTTCAGGTCAGTTAATTATAGCTAAATCCAGAGTATGCTAAATAAGAATGAACGTTTTGTAATGATGATAGTGACTAATTTGAAAACTGTAGAACAAAACAAAAAGGCGGGAAATGCTAACCATGAATAACAACCACTCATAATTTTGCTCATTTGCATGCGCTGCATTGTTTTAGCTCACACTTCTCTATTGAAAGTATGCATATCAGGTAAAAGCGTAAATACACCCCAGAAAAAGGCACAATTTCACAGCTCGCAGGCCGGTTTTGAGTAATGAGATGGTGGAGGATGTGCTTTTGTTCATGATTTGATGATTTACTGTGGTCATGATCGCTAGAAAATGTAAACAAATGTTTCTTTTAAATTAAAATCTGTTTACCGCCAGCTTTCCATGGGGCGGCAACAGCGTGACGTTAATTGCGCCATTCAAAATGGCCTGAGTTTTTGATTGTGGATAATTAGTATTCTATAATGAGCCTAATTTACATAGCAAAGAGGCATGTTTGCACTGAAAAGAATGACAATGACTTCATTAAAATATGACACAGCTCTATTCACTGCACTTTGAAGATGCTTAAACTGGACTGCAGGAAGTAGTAATTCAGTTTTTCGTGCACCAAAAAAGTCCAACATTTTATTTTAAAAGATTACAAATGTAAAAATTTAAATGTGAAATAAAAAATCTGCATGAGCAATGGAGAAAAACAGCTGTTGATCAAATGACAAGAATGAATAGCAAGAAATATTTGTACAAGCAAATGCAAACACATTAGCTATGAAAAGCTTGCAGTAATCAAAAATAAAAAAAGAGCACTTACAGTTTGGTTTGTGGACTCTGGGGTCATGCCTTCTTTGCTGACGGTCAGGCGAAAGGTATACTCAACATCTACTTCCAGTTCAGAACCAGAGATTCCCAGAACTGGGTCGCTCGGACCCAACCCGAAATGCAAAGTGGAGCAGTGAGCTGGGCCCTGCAGGGTGAAGATAAAAGACAGAATCACTGCAGATGGTAAATAATCAACTCATTTACCTGCCTCAGGATATACAACACAAGAGCATAATCATCAAACAAGCTTTGGTACCTTTGTTGTTTAATGACTTTACCTAACAAGTTTTCTAATAGCATTTTAATCACTGACCATGACTATGCATCATGAATACACGTTTGACACAAAGAAAGTGTACTTTTTGTCTTCATGTTGGACAATAAATCTACTGTATTATCATTTAGAGCCTAAAAAATGTTGTTTTGAGACACATTTTGCTTAAAGTGTGTTTGTGCTATCTTTAAAATAAATGCCAGTTGTTGTTTTTTTAAATTTTATTATCTAATGCAATGACATTCATACATTTTTAATGTGGCTTAAGTGTTATTTTCTGGTGCCAGTGAAGCTTGAAATATTTCATTGTTCCTAATACAATATTCCTTTGAAGTGATAAAATGTTTTAATAAAAATCAGGAATCTCTGGCTCCCCTCCGGCAGTGATTCTGATAGGCTGGGAGAACTCTAAGGAATGCTGAGTTTATCCGCTGCTAGTTATGTAACTGATCTCAAGTATACACCACCCAAACATCCACGTTTGTGGCACATACTTTACATATTTTGTCTTTCCGAGTTGCTGTGTGGAAAGTTTAAGCCTCTGATATTAGATGTCAATCACATACTCAAACAATTCTTAAATTCACACATTCACATCTCTGTTAAGAGCTTTCAGCTCTCAAATATGCCAATGAGCTCAGTGAACAAAAGCATTTGATTGTTCATTGTTTTAATGCCAATTACTCAAACTCTCCAACCCTCTCTCAACCACAATGTTTATTTTACTTTTTCATCCACTGATCATTTCCAGGAAAAAAAAAAAATCTAAAATGGGATTGTTCAGCTTCAGACACTTTGAGTACTGAATGAACAGTCATAAATAACAAGGTGCTTCACATATTAGAAGCATCTAAACATCAACAACATTAATTCTACACCTCAGTATTGTAGCATATTATACAACAGTATGCAATAATGTATTGAGTGGCAATTATCATTTTTATTGCAATAATTAAATGGATGCTACCTTATTGGGACAATAAATCCCTCCCTACACATACCCTAACCCTACCCATACTTTATTTTAAACTTTTCGATTATTTCCTTAATTTTTATTGAAAATAAATGCCTTTCCGGTGTGATAAGAGATGTGAAAAGTGAGAAGAACGAGTTCGGCAAAAGGCAGATTCGAACTCAGGTCATTCGCATCATAAAGAATGTGTTACACGCTTTATTATCTACGCCACTGAAGCTGTCGATTGCCGGCCATCTTTTGTAACATTGTCCAGCCCAACCACACTTTGGTAGGTGGAGTTAGTGCAAATAGCCTCTGCCAACAGGGCGGGCTATTTGCACTTAGTGTAAATAGACATTCTGATTCTTAAATCTATTGCTATTTTACAGCTTAGATCAGGGATCTCCAATCATGCTCCTGGAGGGCCAATTTCCAGCAGAGTTTAGCTCTAGTCGCAACTGAAGCCAGATGAACCAGCTAATTAAGGTCTTCAGGATCAACAGAAATATTGAGGAGGGTGCTTTGGAGCTAAATCCTGCAGGAAGTTGGCCCTCCCAAAGCAGGATTGGACACCCCTGGCCTAGATTTCCTTTATAGCAAGTTTAAGACATCAAAAAACATTTATTTTTATATATCTGTGACATATCAGTCATGATTACCTTTGAGGTGCTCACACATTCCCAGTGATAGTTGAGGAGGGACTGGTTCTCTGGGTCCAGGTTCGGGTCGTAGGATTGCTCTGCGCTCAAATGCAAATCTTGAGTTTTGGACCACACACGGTATGTACCACCCTCAATGATTGGCACCAGCTTTTTGGACATAACTGAAAGTTGAATACAAGCTGCCTTCCGTAGTGGAACCCCCTCATAGGACAGAGAAAAAACTAGAGTGTAGTTCCCAGCAGAAATTGACATCTTGGGCACTGAAAGTTGGAGCCTCCGGACGTTGACTTCTGGGGCAAGACGGACCTTAGACGGTGGTGGAACTTTCTTGTCATCATCTTGACAGTGAGGGGAGGTGAAGATCTCCCAGAGGTACTCTACTCCATAGAGGCCACAGCCTTTTAGGTTAACGTTGGCCTCTACTGAGGTTTGCTGGTAACGCCAGATGGCGAGTTGTGGTGCTTGAATGATCTGAACTTCTGGTTCGTCGCACTTTAGGACAGAGATATTGACATTAACCTGTGCTGTAACCCAGCTCACCAGGTTACTGATGTTAACTCGCACTACATAGTGACCAGGAAGGATGTAGATATGGCTAAGAGAAGGTGTAGTTGTGACAACTGCAGAAGTACCATCCCCAAAGTCCCACTGATATGTCGCTGGAGTGGAAACAGGAGTGATTCCCACATGGAAGCTAACTGTCTTATTTACAAAGGTGTTGCTTGGTTGAGCATCCAAGGTGGCTGACTTGATAATGTCCTGAACTCTGATTACCTTGGTCACATTTAATCCGTTCAGAGAATTGAATGCTCTAAGGAATATGGTCAAATTGCCTGGCTGTTCTGGCACATATGTCACTGACTTGCCAACCCGAGATGTCTTGGGACCATGATGAAGGTCAAAGGTCCACAGAATGGTCAGCGGCTCACGTGTCGGCGTGTATGCTACATAAGCCCTAGGTACATTGACAGGTATAGCGGCGTCACAGCAGTCCAGTATAGTCAACTTGGTCACAGGCTCCATGACTTCAATGTGCAGAGTTCTTCGTTCTGAACTCACCTGGTTGTGGGCAGTAAGGTTGACGTAGTACTTGGCCACACTAGTGAACTGGTGGATGTAGGTTTGATTGGTCAGAACAACAGTTGCATCACCACTAATGCTCAGGATGAAATTAACAGAAGTTCCAGATGAGACCGAGATGGTAAACTCAACGTTTTCACCAACCGCAGCAATTTTTTTGCTGGACTTGAGCTCTAGACCCTGGATACGGTCTTGAACGGTAAATTCACGTGAGCATGTTTCTCTGTTGATGTCATTAGTGGCGTTCAAAGTGACAGTGAACATTCCCGGTTTGGGGAAGATGTAGGAGGTGGCACGCTGGTTCGATTTTGTATTGTCTGGCAAAAGCCACATCCACGAAATGTTGGATCCCAACTGTGTTTCTCCACGCAGAGTAACGTTGTCCCCTGAAGCTACAAAGTTCTCTGTAACATTTGTGACGATGAAAGTCAATCCCGAGATCATTTCTTGAATGCTGATCAACTTTGAGACCACTTCCGAGCTGACTTTGTTGGAAACCTCTACTTTAACCAGTTTCAAACCTGCGCTTCTGAAATGGTGCATGAAGGAGGACATATCAGATGTTAACAGTTCGCCATCTGCCCACCATCTGTAATGGAGTGCCGTCCCAAAACTTGCAGATACTGTCAAATTTGTCATGGCATTTACTGCAACAGGGTTTGGTGAAATCTCAAGGACCAGCTCCCTCACAGGATCTAAAAACTCAATAGTTTTGTTCACAGCCAGCTGGCCAAGCAAGTTGGTTGCCTTGAGGAGAACATCACAAGGACCAGGGGTGGAAAAGTTGAGGTCTATGGTCTTGCCTGTGAGGTTGTGGTCATGGTTCTCATGTTCCCTCAGAAGGTTCCAACTGAAGGTCATGTTGGTGCCCTCTTTTAATGAGGATTGTAAGTGAAGGACACGGTTTGTTGCAAAACAGCATCCTTCAATAAGCTCATCAGCCACTATCTGCAAGCCCTCCAACTCTCGCTGCACAAAGATGGAAATGCTTGACTGAACGGTGCCGATGTCGTTCTCTGCAGTAACGATGACATTGAAAGTCCCAACGGAGCGAAACGTGTAGAACATGGTGTGAGTGCCTTGGATAGACGTGCACCGGTCACAAAGAATCCAAGAGTACCTTACATCATCTCCTTGGTCGAGGTGTGCCTCAAAGTGGACGGAAGTGTTCAAAGGGACGTTGACAAGGCTGGCATTTACCGACAATCCTGTGATTGGGGCCAATACCACAACGGAAATCTCATTTTTAGTCTCACTCACTTCATTCTTGCCTGTAACACTGATGTTAAACTTTCCTGAGGAATTGTAAGCGTGTGATACGTCTGTCCCATTAAGTCGAGTCCCATCTCCAAAATCCCAGATGTACACAGCATTTTCAGAGTCTGAAGATGCCTTGAAAGCATAGTCTTGGTGTAAAGAAAGATTGTTCCCTTTATCTCCATTATGGCTGATCAGCAAAAAACCTACAGATTGTTGCACTACAACTAAAACAGAGTCGTTGATACAAGATATGTTGTTGAGAGCAGTAACCGTGACCAGATATTCCCCAGGACTCTTGAATGTAAAGGCCATCTCCTGACCACCTCGAACAGGACCTCTCGAGTCAAGTACCCCAAAATCCCATAGGTAGGTGTAGTTAAATTCTGGGAAGGCAGCTACTGTAAATCTGCTCTCCTCACTGAGTTTGATGTGTGTTCTCAGAGGGAACAAAGACACTGTTGTGAGTTCAGGTTGGACGCAGATCGTTCTGTAAAAATTTGCCTTGTTAGCTTCGCTTGACATAAGTAGCGAGAGATGGTACTCGCCACTCTTAACGTATGAGTGCGTTATCATCGGCGTTCCATACTGAGTTTCGTTGGGGCTTCCATCTCCAAAACTCCACACGTACTGATGTCCTGAAGCGTTCCCTGACACAAATGCATGGAAGAGTACCTTTTTGTTTTCTCGAATGCACCCGAGAGGTTCTAGCGATAACACTTGTAGCACAAACACCTCAACAGGTATGGTTACCCACTGAGAGCTCACCGCATTCATTGCGGTGATATTTACTGTGTAGTTTCCATCTTTCCTGTACGTGTATTCTACTTTGGGTTCCACACCTGTATGCACCGTTCCATCACCCATGTCAAAGTTCCAAGTTACATTGTTGCCTGCTTCCAGACTTGCCATGACAACGGTAGGCGTGTTGCGTTCCGTGGGAGCAGATGACATCACTTCCAAGTCCTTAACGTCCTCATAGACAATAACTTCCATGCAGGTGTCTGTCGAGCTAATGGTGTTGTTCACATTCACGCAGATATTGTAGACACCACTGTGAGCGTATGCATGAGGAACCCTACGTTCACGCCCCTGCTGTACACTCGAATTATCACCAAAGTTCCAGGTGTAGATGATGCCGTAGGGAGACGGTAGAGGGTGGGCCTCAAAGTCAGCTGGTTTTTCAGCACGTAGTGGGGGCGGGTCAATCTCAATTTGCACACTTGTCAGAATGCTAAAGACGTATACGTCAACCTTGCATGTCTTGTTTTCATAGCGGTTGGAAGCCGAGAACAATAGGGTGTACTCCCCTGCAAGAAATATGAGTAAAAAAAAAAAAAATCAATGTAGATTTAAAAAAATAATCAATACAAATAAAAATATGGATAAAATCAATATGAATAAACGATGAATAAATATGAATAAATATGTTTTTTTTTTTTACCTGGCTGTGCATAAATGTATTCTACTTCATCACGAATCACCACCTGGTTACTAGAGGGGTTTTCGTAAGGGGGCTTAAACTGATGTGTACGGTTTCCTCCATCTCCAAACCACCACCTGTGGCACATAAAAACCATCAAAACAAACACACACACTGCATGCCTGATTAGATGCATTATTTTACAAGTGGTTTCACAGTTTCTCACAGCAGCCACATTTCCATTACCCTTCAAATTGTGCAAACTGTAATTGCGCATGGAAAATATGCACAAAGGAGAAACCAATTTCGCAAAAACTCCCATATATCGTAAAGTTTTTATGCTCGAATGAGGTGGTTTTTCAGTCAATTCGAAAAAGGAATGTATCGCAAAACCGCAATGGAAACAGTTTTTTGCATTTACAGGTCACCTGGCATACGTAAAAGTCCTTTGATTAAAAATAATGACTAGTGCTGTGGCTGCAATATACATAAACCTAACAACATCCGTCACCATGACTTATTGAGAGAGGAAAAAATTACGTTTTTGGATTAATGGAAACGCCGTCAATTCACAATAGGTTTTTTATCAACATTTATAAGAAATTGCAAAAGTTTTGCACAAGTGCTAGTGTAGATAATGATTTTAAATAGTAGTGAATCTTGATTTTAATTGCACAAGTCATTGGGAATGTTAAACCGTGACTTTACTGAAGACATTTTTATGCAATCTTAAAGTTCGCCCATTTTACTCATGTAAGACAGTACTTTATTTTATCAGTAGGTATTGGACAGTGGTTGAGGAGGAGTTGAAAAATAACTTGATAAGTCACTTCATTTTTGCATTGCAGGTTGTTTTTTCCTTTCGAATAATGATGCACTGTGCACAGTAAATCCAGGAACATGTATTAAGTTAACTCTGGTTTCACGGTGGCTTTAAAGACAAGCTTATTGCAGTACAAAAGAGGGGACTAAAGAATTGGGGGAAAGAAACTTTGAGTCTCTTTTGGTGCCTCGGGAATTTGTAAACGCAAGGTGGCAGGTCTGTTTTGAAGATATTTTTAGCTGGAGGGAATAAAAGCTGTTTCTTGCAAATCTCGCCATCTGACTCATCGCTGCGGGAGGGAGAGGTGGAGCTGCTGTTGAATCATCGCCTCGGCTCCCCGCGATACACCTTCATCTCTCGCTCCATCTTATCCTCACTTTCTCTATGGAAGTGGAACCCAAAGGTATATCAGGTATCACGATTGACTGAACAAGCGGTGGGCTGAACTCCAGAGATACTGAGCAGACGAGATAAAAGCGCGGGGAAGAAATCAGCCTATAGTACTCGTCTGACAGACTTCTTTTGACAATAAATAGAGAAATCCATGAAATAAATAAATAAAGCAGACATCTGCAGTGGTGCGCAGCAGGCTTCTGGGGGATGGAATGGAAACTTTGGGAATCTTTCTATGCTCGGCGTTGAAGGGAAAATTCTTGTCAGCATTCTGCGCTAACCACAGACTGTAAATCTAGAGGAAAGTGCCATTAAAGGGGAGCAGGCTGGGAGTGTGTGTGGCGGTGGAAGCTGTAGAGAAAAAGTTTGTGTGCAGACTGTGTGCATTAAACAGTCATGAGACGTGAATGCAGAAAGCTGTCTAACTCTCTGAGGAGAGTTATTTAAAGAGAGCATTCACAGCTAATTCTACTTTCATAATGTGATATATGAGAGAAAAAAAAAACATCAAAGAGCTTGATTTTACCATCAGGAGCTGATTATATTGTTATTGGGTGTTTCATCTAAATGCATCCCACTTCTTTATTAAATCTATCATTATTTGTTACTATTGCTGCATTGTTTTTGTCAATAACAGTCATAGGCATTAAATTACTGCATTATAACTCTATTACTTGATTTTAAAAAGACTGCATTGGCTGATATTAGAGAATTGTTACAGCATATATGTCAGCTGATAGTGGATATTTAATTGTGCATGCTCATTTCACCGTTTTCATGTTTACATTACATTTGCCATCATCTAACACCGACTTATTTTTTTTAAATGGAATTATATTTATATATATATACATATATATATATTTATTTATTTATTTATAATTACATATCTTATAAATATTAATATTTATTATGAAATATCAATAATAAAATTTAAAAAATCCAAAATGTATCGGTAGCATTGATAATAATTTACTTAGAAATACACTAGTGTTCAAAAGTTTAGGTAAGTTCAGTACATTTTTTTTTAAGAAAGAAAGAAAGAAAGAAAGAAATGTATACTTTTATTCAGCAAGATCAAAGAAATCTTTTGTAACATTATGAATTTATTTCAAATTTATGTTGGTCTTGTGAATTTTCCATTAATCAAAAAATCCTGACAAAATATATCAAGGTTAATAAATTACATTTTAAAATAAACTTTTATAGAAAACATTTATTTTAAAGTATAATATTTCACAATATTCCTGTTTTTACTGTATTTTTTATCAAATAAATGCAGCTTTGGTGAGCAAAAACATCAAAAACATAAAAAAAACCCAACTTGCAGACCCTAAATTTTTAATGGTAGTGTATTATTTTTTTCTGACAAAATCATACAGAATTTTAATAATGGACCATGACATGAAAAAACTGTCGAATTTTAATATCGATGCAACCCTAATTTAATTCTTTCTTCTTTTTTTTTTAAATATTAAAATATCCTTCATATTGACCTATGAATCACGAACCTGGTGAAAGCTTTTAATGAATATTATGAAATCTTTATACTTCAATCTTTTATTTGACCAATCAGAGCTTCACTGTCACAAAACGTACCAGAAGGTGACGTCCACTGCCATGTCTATCTTCACCGACGCAGAGAGGTTCAGGGGCAAACCCTGCTGCACGATTTTGGGGACTCCGTGGACGGTCGGCTCAGTCATCGGGTTCATGCGGTCCACTGTGACGTCGAAGTGTTCTGTCAGCATGCTAACCTGGTTCATAGCCGTTACCTAAGAGACAGAGATGACTCAGTTGCCAAGTTGCTAGAATCAGTGCAGTCTTTACATAAACTGAGCTGAGTTCAATGAAAACCAGTCACCGTGAGTTTGTACACCGCTGCGTTCTGGTAGATGATATTTAACATGCTGTTATAGTACGTGAAGTATGGTTTATCATCCACGGTCCATTTGAATGACGGGTCTGTACCTCCCTCCACAGAGGCTATGTAACTCTGGAATACGAGAGAGAGAAGAAGAGGTAAGCTAATAATATGACGAAGGTCAGGGCCATAACAAAGATGACATGGTGGATAACAAACTGTGTGAAACCTTCAGCTTCTGTCTCACAGACATCTTTTATGGACAAAACCATAAAATATCAGCAATAAATACTCTATCCTTGAACAACAGCTGTTTAGAAACCAATTTAAACTGGCCTAAAACTACCAAACCACATGATTTAAGCAGTTTTTCAAATACTAGCATAAAATATTTCAAAATATAAATACACTATCCTTGGACAGTAGATGTTTAAAAGGTAAAGGCATGCTGAAAAAATGGTTTAAACCATCTTAAGGTGGTTAGGCTGATCTGCTTTGATGGTTTCAGGCTGGGAAACTAGTTTAAACCAGCAAAACAACAGTAAACCACCTGGTTTAAACTGTTTTTTTTTTTTTTAAATATTAGCAATACATACAATAGTTTTTAAAACCGCTGGAAAAAACTTTAAACTAGCCTAAGTTGGTTAGCTGGTCGGTTTTATGGTTTTTGACATGTTTAGAGCAGTCTGGGAAAGCAGTTTAAAGCAGCAAACCACCTGGTATTAGTAATAAATAAACTGTACGTGAACACTAGATGTTTAGAAGGTAAATTTGCACTGAAAAATGGCTTAAACCAGCCTAAGGAGGTTAGGCAGGTCTGCTTTGATGGTTTTAAATAGGTACAAAACCAGTACAAAAACCAGTAAACCACCTGGTATTCACAACAAATACACTATCCTTGGACAGTAGATCTTTATCAGGTAAAAGCATGCTAGAAAATGGATTAAGGTGGTTATTTGGTTTGTTTAGATGGTTTTAGACAGGCTTTTGGCACTTGTCAGACCATGAAAGCAGTTTAAACCAGTTTAAAAGCAAACCTCTTGGTTTAAATGGTTTATACAATATTAGCAATAAATACATAATCCTTGGATAGTAGTTGTTCGGAAGGTTGAAACAATGGTTTAAACCAGCCTAATGTGGTTTGTTTTGATGGTTTTTGAAAGGTCGGGAAACCAGTTTAAATCAGCGTAATGTGGTCTGTTTAGACGGTTTTACATGGGTTTTGGGCACTTGTCAAGTTGGGAAACCAGTTTAAACCAGCACAAAAAACAGCGAACCACCTGGTAATAACAATAAATACACTAGTCTTGGATAGTAGATATTTAGAAGATAAATTCATGATGGAAAAAATGGTTTAAACCAGACTAATGTGGTGGATTTTGATGGTTTTAGACGGCTTTTGGGCACTCATCAGGCTTGGAAACCAACTAAAACCAGCTCACCACCAGGCTTAATTGTTTTTTTTTCCTCAACAGTGAGGATATCACTCACCACTACAGACTCCATGAGGACTCTGTGAGCAGGATGGGGTTTGATGATGAGCCCCTGGAGAGGTTCCTGCACCCTCGCCTGAATTTGTAGTGATGCTTTGGTAACGTTGCTCTGGACAAGAAACATCACGCTGGTCTGTCCCGGTGTGGACCCGAGCTGGAGGTCGAACCACGCGAACATGGTGTCATTGTACGGGTCAGACTGCCTGCATTCAGCCACTTTCGCCACTAGGTTTTCGGGACACGCGCCGCTAAAGGGAACGGTCTCGTTGCTGCCCCGCCGTCCAATCAGAGCGTCGTGCTGCGAGCGGACCGCGATGAGAATCCACGTCTGATTGGGCAGGAAGTACACCGTCCCATTGTGATTGGTGGGATGGATCACAGTTGGGCCCAGAGGTGGAACGACATGGATGGGACAGGATGCGGTGATGGGAAAATCCTCATCACTGGATGTCACTTCCAAAGTGTAGTCGCCAAGCTGAGGGAGGCCAGAGCGGAGGAAGGGGCCCTGCAGCTCAGTGCTGTTCTGCCCCACATACAGCACCCTCACCTGGCACACCACGCCCTCCTCCCAGCCGCCCTCCGCTTCCACCTGCAGCGTCTCGTTTGCCTCCCACCAATCGGAGCGGTTCTGGATGAGCACGCTCTGCTTCCATGGTGAAGAGGGGTCAAAGGAGCACTGGAGGAGGCCTGATGGCCCAGCGTCGTGCTGCAGGGCGAGGAAGTCACCAGGGGAAACTAACAGGTCCTCTATGTCCTCCTGGACCTGAGTGAGAGCAGGGCAGAGAGTTAGTGAGAGGCAATGAAACCTGTCCATTGTGTCAAATTACAGACCTGTCCATTGTGTCAAGGTTTTTCTTTTCATACCCTCACAAACGTGGTATAACGAATGCTTGAATGTGTGCTCTCGAAATGGCTTTTCTAACAAGCTACTTTTTCCAAACAAAAAGCTACATTGCTGTACTTTTTTTGCATTTTATTGCACCCACTAGCTAGGACAATTAGAAATGCACAATATATTGCTACAGTATCGGTTATGCAATAAGAACCTATTTTTACATTTAGATTACTATTGAGTCATCTAATGCTAACTAAATAACACTAATAACACTTAGTCATACTGTACATTATAACATTGTGGTGGTTAAATTAACTTGTAGCATTAAAAATTATGCCCCACCCCCCCCCAAAAAAAGTTTTTAACAAATAAAAAATAACAGCTTTATTTATTTGTTCATCTTCTATTTCCAAACACCGCTTGCAGTAACATTCTATCTTTTATAAAAAGTATTCTTCTGAGAGCAAAAACCTGACCAAATTGCAACACTGCAGTAAAGGTGAGTGGGACAGTGATTACCCTTAATAAGGTCCCGGCCTCTGGAATTACACAGAGCCCCGAAACAGACCACAAATACCACAGAAAACACACAAAAACAGCACCACAAGAAAGCTGTGAAGAAAAGCTTGTCTCTTCATTAGACAGACTGGGGGTCATTATTAGGACTTGGTTTCAGGCAGCAGAGAGGGAGTGGAAATAATTAACTGTGATCTGAACATCACTCGAGGACATTCTGAGCCTCCCCGCATTTACTCTTCAAACGCTGCGTTTAGGAAAAAAGCCCTGAAGGAGGGTGAAGTAGATGACCTGCAGGCCCACACACACTCAACCTCTCATTAAAAGATCAATGCTCTGGCATTTCATCCTGAAGCTCAAGCGTGCTGGACGTATGGTCTATGATCCAGATATACAGAAGTCAGTGCTTAATCTTATGAAACCTGTCAAGACACATACATATTTCACACAGGGGAAAAAAAATTAACAAGAAACTATATTTTGCATAAAGAAAATGAAACCTACTTTTAGAAAGTGTTTTAGAAGATTTTTTGCATTGTGAAAATGAATCATATTTTCATTTTCATGATTCTGAAGTAGTTTTTTTGTGTGATTTCCATTGTACTCAAAGCTGATTAATAAATGTTTTCTATATATTGTCATTATATATATATATATATATATATATATATATATATATAAAAATTTTATATATAAAAATATATATTTTTCAGCATACTAAATTAGACATCTCTAAATATTTTGTTTATAATATAAAAATATAAATATATATATATATATATATATATATATATATATATATATGTAAATATATAAATAATAATATAAAACATATATATATTATATATTATAAATATTTTTCCCACATTAATGTAATTATTTTAGTATTATTATATAGTAGTATACTATTTATTAATATTTGGAATTGAATTTATTTTTAATTTAATATTTTCAGTTTTCTTTTTAATTCTGGTTGTTGTGGTTTTAATGCTGGTTGTTTTTTTAAAAAAAAATTATTTATTTTTTTATTTAGCTAATTTATTTTTAGTGATTTTCATACTTAGACTTATTCTATTTCAGTTGTCAAGGCAACATTTCAAATTTTAGTTTTTTTCCTGTTTATTTCTAATTAATTTTTTTGTTACATCTTTTCATATAATATTTATATTTTGTTTCAGATTTATTTCAGTTAGCTAAAATAAATTGTAATAGTTTTAGTTTATAATAAAAACATTGTTAAGTAGTAATTTTTTGCATTACAATAATGTGAATTTTGGGGAAATATGGGTTTAATTGTCAAAAATAATGTTACAATGGAATAAGAATCTCAATTTTCCTAAAACAGGCTTCATTTGCCTTTTGCAAAATAGAAAATTGGAATGAAATCTGATACAGAGATGTTCTTGACAGTTTTAGTTAGCACAAAATTAGAATTTCTTCATTCTTGACTGTTTTGGTGAAATTCTTCATTCTTAAGCAGATGTTAAGATATCAGATGAAATCCAGTCTGTTTTTGATTAGGTGCAGGTTCAGGTTCTCACTCAGTCAAACTCACCAGGATGTTGGATGGCGGTCCGGCTGGTAGGGTGATCAGCACCTCCCCGACGAGCCTGTAATCTGGATACTGTGTGCCCGCAGGCAGAGGACTGACCCCAGAACAGTTCACACAAGCCCCAGAGTGACACGGGCTGGCCAAGGGCAGACAGCGCTCAGCGTATGGACAGAACTGACGTCCCGCTGGACACGCGGTGGCCGCTGGTGACACGGATGTGACGTTGATCCACTCATCCGGGGCCTGACAGACAGTGATAGGGGTGCAGAGGTCACCGCAACCTAGAGCATACACATAAATGTATCATTAAAAAAAAATACAATTATATATGTATATATATATATATATATATATATATATATATATTTTTTTTTTTTTTTTCTCCTCAAGGTTGCGCTTATTTGATTAAAAATACAAAAAAAACCAGCAATATTATGAAATACTATTGCAATTTAAAATAATGGATTACTATTTTAATATACTTTAAAATGTAATTTATTCCTGTGATGCAAAGTTGAATTTTCAGCATCATTATTCTTTTTTTGCTGCTTAATATTTTTTTTAGAACCTTTGATACTTTTTTCAGGATTCTTTGATGAATAAAAAGTAAAAAAAGAAAATATGTTAGAAAATATTTATAGTTTGAATAAATGCTGTTCTTTTAATAAATCAGCATACTGTTAACAAATCATATATATATATATATATTAATAAAATATTTTTATGTTATATTAATAATATATTTTTATGTTATATATATAAAGTTATACTTTATAGTACATTAAAATAGAAAACTTATTTTAAATTTTAATAATATTTCACATTATTACTGTTTTTCTCTGTATTTTTGATCAAATAAATGCACCCTTGATAAGAAGAAACATTAAAAATCTTCCTGATCCCACACTTTTGAACAGCAGTGTATATACATACAATATTAAAATTGTTGCTGTAATGAAAATATTTATTCATTAATATATATTATGGTCTTTCAAAATAATCTGTTTTGCACTAAATAGACATCTCCAAAATCTTTCATATTTTATTCAATATATAGTTATATTTTATAAGTTATGTATTAAAATGGATATATTAAAGCTGTATTTAAACTTTCACAGATCTAAATCCTCTATAAGATTTGGTACTACTTTTTTTTTGTAAATGGTAAGTTTTTTAGCTAAGTGAGAAAACAAATTTTAAATCTATGAATATAAAATATAGTTGATGTATTTTCATCATTAAATTGTTAAAACCTAAAAACACATCTTCACTGAACGGATCACTGCTCACTTGGCTACTTTTCTCAGCAGCCTGACTGAACAGATCAAGAGCTGAACTTCCAGCATGTTGATATCTGTCAGGAGGTTGTTTATTAGTTCGCTGGGTTTGCAAACACAATCGACACAAAGAAATGAGCTTGATTGGCAGAAGAAAACCAACTCCAGTCCTCTGAGAACAAACATCTGATTTCATTTAAAAGTAAAATTATGATCTACTTTCGTGTACTAATCGCTTGCAGAGCTGCTTATGCATGTGTTTGTTTGTTTGTTTATCTCCGAGCCTCGTCTGCCAGTCTGTTCCTGAACGGCAAACGGCCACGTCATCAAACAAGCCTGTTACCATGACGATGGGCATCCGGAGTTAACGTCGATGTACCGAGAGAAACACAGACTCCTTAAAAGAGCACTCTTGAAAATAAAGGTTCTTTATTGGCATCAATGGTTCTATGAAGAACCTTGAACATCCATGGAACCTTTCAAATGCAGGAAAGGTTCTTTATAGTCGAAAAAGGTTTTTTAGATTTTTAAAATGGTTCTTTTAGGAACTGTTCACTGAAAGGTTTTTAGGGGAACCGAAAATGGTTCTTCTATGGCATCACTAAAAAAACTCTATTTTTAAGAGTGTGTGAGGAAAAGACCAAAATGTAAGAGTTGAACCATTTCTTTAAGAAGTCATGAATATTTAAACACAATGTTTCTCTTGATGTATGTTATGATGTAAACAATATTTTGAAAGATAAATGCTCATATGTGACCCTGGAGCACAAAACCAGTCTTAAGTCGCTGGGGTATATTTGTAGCAATAGCCAAAAATACATTGTATGGGTCAAAATTATCCATTTTTCTTTTATGCCAAAAATCATTAGGATATTAAGTAGAGATCATGTTCCATGAAGATATTTAGTAAATTTCCTACTGTAAATATATCAAAACTTCATTTTTGATTAGTAATATGCATTGCTAATAACTTCATTTGGACAAATTTAAAGGCGAATTTCTCAATATTTCGATTTTTTTGCACCCTCAGATTCCAGATTTTCAAATAGATGTATCTCAGCCAAATATTGTCCGATCCTAACAAACCATACATCAATGGAAAGCTT
>JAFVLL020006867.1:0-56847 GCA_021397915.2 Tor tambroides | reverse complement strand
TTTTTTTCTCTGCCTATAAACAAAAAAAGTTTATAGGCAGAGAAAAAAAGCCAGAATTAGCACCCAAGTCAGAATTGAGAGCTACGAACTCAAAATTCAGAAGTCAGAACTATAAGATAAATAGTTGCAGTTACCTTTTTATTTATGCAGTTATGTTTTTATTTTTTATTCCACAATGGAAACAAGCTTCAAGATGTTTTTGACCTCTGCACTTTTGTGTTTGTTTTTCCCCTGCAAAAAAAGGCCTTTTCTTTTTTCTTTCTGACAACATTGTATGCAATTCATTCACTTAACGTGGAGAAAAAGATTTAAAATGCTTAAACAGAAATGTTTGCTAGGCTAGTTCTAATTTTTTTTAATACTTAAGCTCAACTTTTTACTAAAAAGCGTACTTTTTACTTTCACTCAAGTATGTTTTTTGGCTTGGACTTTTAATTGAGCAAAATGTCACATTGCTTTCACTTAAGTGTAATTTTTTACATCTCTGATTTTGACTCCAAAGTAGCTGTTTTCTTCAGGCGCAAATCATACGTCATAATCTGAGGTGTTATTTATGTGGAAAGGATGCAGAGCAAGTACAGTAATACCGATGTTTGCCTTAACGAAAAGCACTAATAAAGACCGTTTCCGTAAAACAGAAAAGTGTTTGTGGCATACAGATCTCAGCGCCCGTTGCTCTCACCACGCAGTCTGTTTAGCATAAATATGCTGTTTTTCTGGGATAGTTCTCTTCCCACCTACTGTGATAAGTGGAGAGTATGTAATAAGGCTGTTTGGTGTGAGTCACACACCCACGCTTTCCTCTGAGACCCTCCAAATCACTGCAGGCTCCTGGAGAGCGCGGCCCACTGCCTCCGGCTCCAGTTAGCAACACATGCCACAAAATGGCCGGCAGGTCAGGGGAGGATAAACGCACAACTCGGGTTTCACCCGGGACACGGACTATTTTGGGGTGGATTATTAACTTCTTGTTTCCATGGTTACAAGGGAACTTTAGTAGACAGAAAGTACTTTAGTTTGGGAATTTATGTGCAATCCTGGCACCATGTTGCTATCCTAGATCAAAGTGTATTCCAGTATACGGCACTCACCTTTCACAGTCCAATCAGCAACTGACTGATGAAATCTGGTCCAACTCTACACTTATTTTCTTGTTCATTTTGCTTGAAAATATGTCACAATTCCGAAGGTGGTCACAGCTTGTGTTTTCATTCTTTAAACAGTAATTTCAAATGATCACATTGCATTTGAACCTTTTTAATGAGTGTTTTATCTGCTTTCTTGTCATGTATAGATGGCATCGCTGGTGCATCAGTGTAGAGCGAACCCATCAGACGCCTACGCTTCAAAATGGCTGGCGAGATTGAGACACATCAAGAGGATCAGGACACGGGTACAGAAGGTTTTTTTTGAAAGAAATGAATACTTATTCAGCAAGGATGTGTTCAATTGATAAAAAGTGATAGTAAAAAATTATATTGTTAGAAATATTGTTATATAAAAATTACATGGTGGATGTTTTCTCCATCAACAGGCTCAGGAGGAAATTCAGTCACGCCCCACTCACCCAATCTCTTTGACCCAAGGCCACGCCCCCATGCAGAATAAACCCACCCACCAGCCCTCCGGCTCTGCTTCGAACCCGGACGCCGGCCAGAGGAAGAGGCTGGTGTCCACCGTCGACGATTTCACAGACTTTGTCTAGCGAGAGACCAGTGACGTGTTTTTAACTGAGACCGAGTGACGTTGCGTTCAGGTCCAGACAAAAGAATCCACTCTTGAAGGCGGAACGCAGTGAGGTTTGGTGTTAGTAAGATTTGATCACCTTTAAAACCACCCAACATGCCACAGGAAGGAAGATATCTGCTCAACGCTGTGACTGTATGAATGAATTTATTCACAAAGCGCTGCTCCGACTGCTGAAAGATGGATGTAATCGCATGCACTGGCATTATCAGCAGTCGTTTTTAGCAGTACAACTAAATTGCACACGGTTAACACGCTTTCCTGTCTCTTCATCCACAGGTTTCTTTCTCCAGAGCAAACTTGTTCACACGCTCATTTTCTCTTGTTGTTTTTCTCTGAATATATGAAAATGGTCTATGATAATTACCGTCCAAACGTTTTGCTTGGTTCCTGTTGTTTTCTCTGTGTGTGATGATTATTGCTTATCTAATGAATTTCTAATAGAACAACAGCTAGTACGGTAAAACCGCATCAGAATTGTGTGCATGTGTCGCTACCAAATAAAACACTGAAATGTGCAAATACTGCTGTTGTTCAGAGTCTACTTTCACTCTTCAGTAAAACCTCTGTATACTTCTGTCATCATTTATTGTCTAAATCTTGTGTATTGTGCAAGTGAACTTTGTAAGGGCAATATTGAGGAGTTGATTGTTTCTATTTATAGCACCTTTCTAAAACTCAAAACTCAACTCCTGTACATCTAGGGCTTCTCACACTTGAAATAGTTAACCCTGGCTTATTTCATGTTTAACACTGCTCGAGTTAACTTGCTGCTGAGAAACCCAGAAATGTGAAAAAGGTCAGTTGGGTAAGAGACTACATAAGATATATTTTTTTGCTCAAATAGCAACAGAAAACCTCTACAATGGTGTTTTCACGACTTTCTAATAGAGCAAAAATTAGAGAGACTAATAACGGCAGCCAGTAGAGAAAACGATGTAAAGATGTACCTTCACTCCTGTAGACGCTGTATTATGAAAGGCCGTTTCCGCCACTGAATAAAAAATAAAAAAGGTCATTTCGATTTCTCACAATTCTGACTTTTTTTTCTCGCAATTGCGAGTTTACATCTCGCAATTCTGAATTTTCTTAGAATTGTGAGATTTAAACTGGCATTGTGAGTTATAACTTAGTTTTTTCCCCTCTGAACTGGACTTTATGTTCTCAGAATTGCGGGTTTATATCTCTCAATTCTGAGGGGAAAAAAGCAGGCAATGCTGAGAAAAGTCAGAATTTCGAGATGTAAATTCGCATTTGTGAGGGGAAAAAAGTGGCAATTACCTTTTTTTTATTTATTTTTATTTATTTTTTTTATTCAGTGGCAGAAACGGGCTTCCGTTAAAAGGGCAGCGTTAGTTTTTTTTGTAATTTGATGCGAAGGTAAAATAATATGAAAATCTACACGCAATTAAAAAAAATGAAAATATAAAAAACTGGGTTTTGGTATGCTGACCGTTAAAACGCGTCATCACGGTCTGTGAAAAGGGTTTGCGGTGTCACTCATTGATTGGACGAATGCAGCACGTGATCTGTTAAAATAACGGGCCGTTAATGGCTCTAGAGTCCGACTGCATCTAGTTTTTTTCTGAGTGGACTTTTCTGACTGTAAAGGTAAGAAATTCATCGTGTTCACCTTCACCATTCGATATTTTCCCCCTCAAACACTGAAATGAGGATTTATACAACGCGCGTTGTTTCCACGTGAATATGGGTGTCTGTTGCTATACCATTTTAGTTAGTAGGCAATTAATCTTGACTCAGAGTAGTCATTTAAAAAATTTCGCAGTTTAAAATCTAAAAATCTATTTAAAATCTTCACAGTTATCATAAATGCCGTTTACTTCAACAAAGAATGTATGATGATGATATGATATTTAAATAAGTAACATTTTCAATTGTCTTAATATTTTTATGTAAAAAAAGAAAAATTAAGTATTTTTATTTATTTTACAGTGAATGTATTTTCAGCAAATCAATATTTTTGGTAGATTTAATGCACTACTTACTTCACTGTTTACCTTCAATTTATACAAAGTTTTATTTATTTATTTATTTTTTTCCAAGTTTTCAAGTCCACCTACAGCAGCTCCTTGCACAAATTCAGCAGCTGCACATCCGTTCAAAAGATGAGCCAAATGCGTTTCGAGCCTTCAGTTAAGAAAATAATTATATTTAAACTTAATGAAGCTAAAGACAAATTCATATTACACCATAAATTTACATAAATCCTAATTAAACTAATCACTGATGTCAATGTGATGTGATGTGACATCAATTGGACGTTTAAAACTTGACGTTGATTTGATATTAAACCAATTTCAGTGTGGGATAACTTCCTATTTTTACCCAATTAACCACCGGAAGAAATTGCCGTCCAAGCTGAATTTAAAATGATGCTATAGACGGTTTCAACGGCAACAACATAAACAAACGTTACTGCGCATGCGCGCTTTAGTGGCCCTAACTTAACTTCCGGTAGACATCAAAATAGAATCAATAACAGCTAAGTCCCTCTAGAGTAGATTATTTTTTGATAACAAGCAAAATATGTTTGCTGCGTAAATCAGACGGACTTATTAAAAATGCAAATTCATTCTCTGCCAGCAGGAGGCGCTTTAAAGAGAGAGAACTAGAGGTTTCCCCGGTAACGGCTGTTGGGCTGTACACACAAGCTGCGCTGAGCTCACAAACGCTGCTTTATCAGGCATATAACATGAAAGGTTAAATGAAAATGACATCGAACATTTTCTAAAGACAGTCTTCCTTCAGAAATACAGTGATATCAAAACACCTGCGCCTCGTTTTGATTTTTAAATGTGCATTATGTGCTCATGTTTATTCAATGAAAAGCCTTTTGGAAAATCGGTCAGTTTTGATATCGTGGCGGGTCGCCACAAATAAATAAATGTATGTATGGGAAACACATACCACAGCACAACAACCTGAGCCCAACTTCATTACTCATCACTTTAACTTTAACTGCGTTTGTAGCCGGCGACACTAACCAGACCGATAAACAAACACAGACCAGAAGTTAACTTCGGGCCAGGCGCGTGCGCCCGATGAAACCGTCTATACAGCATCTTGATCAAATCTGGACTAATATTTGACGTCAAATTGACATCAAGGTGCCCGCTGGGAAGCATCAAGTCATACAATTTTTTTCAAACTGTACAAGTTTGGCACAGCAAACGCGCTGCTAACCCTTCGATGCAAGGTTTCATAAACTCGGGAAAAAGCGGTGCCTTAAAAGCTCGGTTTTAGATAGAACGACGATAACACGGGTTGAGTGTGAAAAGCCCTTCTGTACAGGGTGAAAAAAGCTTCACTATTAGCATTGGTGGGTAAGTTACTCTAAAAAGTAATTAATTTCTAGCCACTAATTACATCTTCAGCAGTGTAATTAGATTACTGTACTAATTGCTCTCTCTAAAAAATATTGCATTACTTATTACTACTTGCTTTCTAAATCAACAAGGATAGATATGAAACTGGTCTTTTAATTCTCTGAAATAAATTCTAAAAAAAATTGCAGAAATTATTCTTGAACTGACCAAAGTATTTAAAGGGAGGTTATATTAAAACACACATTTTATCATTCAGTATTAATTTCGTATTTTAAATCTACTATTGTTTTATATATAATTGTTCTACAGTCTATATTTAATGCAGATACATCAGAAGTAACAAACAAAATTAAGAGCAATCCCTTATTTTGCCTTTTCAAGGTAAGTAAATTACTGTAATTAATTAATCATGCATTACACTCAACACTGTCTGTTAATTTAAACATTAGAAGTCAAAAGAGAGTGTTGGGTGGAGACGAGTTTTTAGTTGTGATTTGAAAGACAAGAGAATGGTGAATCAATATCTTGAATTGAAGCCCCACAGGAACCACCGACTCTCAGCTGTCAGACACTTTATTTGACTTTGTCAAGTGCAAAAGCATGTAAAGCTAAGTGCTACAACGTTACAAGTACAATACAACACAAAATGTCAAACCTGCAATCAACACATTACTGTACCTTCAGCATTTGATACAAAAATATTAAGACTTTACAACATTGCATGCAAGTATGTTTTGGCACTTGTGACTGGTTTGAAATGGCAGACATGATTTTTTTTTTCTGACAAAAAGTAAGAAATATTTTAGCAGCAGTACTATCCTGCAAAGAACTACTAAAAAGCCATTATAATTTAAAATGACTGCTTGTGCTGTGTGTAGTTCTGTTGGAAATAGCAATGCTTTCATACCTTTTTTGGGTCTTATTTTTTCCTTTGGCCAGTGCCAGGGAGAAATGAAATATGCAGCAAAGCATTTGTGTGAAATAATTTGTGCATACTACGATCCATTTTGTGTACTGAATTTTCTGCTCAGTGCGGTTAAGGCAAATGAGATTAAAACAATGCAATCAAACTCGAATACAATATTTACATCAGGGCACACCAATATGTACAGATAAACATGACCTTTCTAAACCTCATCTGGAATGGCCTGAATAAGAACGTTACTGTAGTGGAAGTGACCTTTGACAGAATCAAAACTCCCTGTAGTGGATATTTCCGAATGCTTAAGCATAAGCGAATCATCAAATCACTCTCAACTACTCTAATTTCAATATATGAGACCTTAACACATGTATTGTTTAAAGCGGAAAACAACAAACAAAAAAAATCCTGGTTTGGGTTTTTAAAAAGAGGGTCCCTGAGCATCATCACGGTAAACAACAATTTAGTACTTCACAAGAGACATAAAATCAACACATTGTAGAAACAAATCCATGAAAATGAATGGTAATTAATATCCTGATGCAGCTTGTGTATAATACTCAAAGAGAATAGTTCTGGAAAGTTGTATGTGAAGAAATAGTACATACTAGTTTAAATATGGCAAAGCACTAAAGCTTGACATTGAAATAAAGTGCTAAGTTCAAAATAAACTTAAGTTAATTTCTTGTTACTTGAGTAGCAAGCTTTGGCAAAATTATACGGAGAGTAATGCTGTTGTAACTATCTCTTATGTTCGTACCAAGCTTATTTTATTACTTCTGCAAAACATTTTCCATGACACATTCAAATTAAATCACACCGATGCCATCGCAATCATTCATATTATAACATCAATACAAAGTGCTTTTTAAATTAGATTCAAAACATCATAGAAGGCAGCAACAAACATACTTGCATTTATCATAAGCTGGTTTTTCATTCATTAACAAACTACTTAATAACAACTACTTAACAATAATAATGCTTTATGGAACATCGCTTTTACCTGCTGGAATAACAAATCCCCATACAGAGAATTCTGGGAGTTGTGCTTGAATGAGGGCCGTACCTTTGTCTTAATACTGTCTCAACTTTTTCCTTCATCTAACATTTCATGTCCTACTATTTCATTATCCCAAATTTTTGGTCTCCCTTTCAATTCACACTTTCTGACATGCTTTCCCTTCTCTCAGTTTTCCTTCTAATTTCATCTTCTCTCACTCGCCCTCTGGTCCGTTTCGCTCTGAGAAACCTCTGAATGGAGCTGACATGCAATTATGTCAGAGAATATATATTTGAAATCCTGAGGATTACTAGTTGTTTAGCACCCTGATGGCCTTTTCAGAAGTATGTTAGTGTGAGTGTATAAGTGTAGGTGGGTAAATTGTACAAGTTCATATATTTTCTGATATGTTTTTGTGTCTATTTTTCGCAACATGCCATTATATTAAGAAGCATGAATTATGCATAAGTACCTCGAAGCATAGCTCTATATTTATGTAATGGCATCAGATATGTACCTGCAATCTGGGTGTGTTTTTATGTCTGTATGTGTGTGAGTTTGTCAGTGTGAGCCCTTTTTGAATAAGCTGTGCCTATTCTGCATCAATGGGCGATACATATACCCATGACCTTAAGATAGCTTCCTTTAACAACACAAAAAAAGAACATCTTTCATCAAAAATAACTAAAAACATTGTACAACAAATACCATCAAGCTTTAGCCATCCTGCATCAACAGGCGTGCTGTTGTAGTCCTTCATAGTCTCTTTCAAGAGTTTGTTTTGTTGTTGCGACAGCACAAGATGTGCTCTTGTCGGTTTCAATCCAGTTGACCACCAGGGTCAAAAGGCTGGACTTGAGGTCACTGCAAGTGGGGAAGGTAAAGGGGAACTTGCATTAACTGGAACTTCTTGAGGATTGTAGAAACCACGGTGACCTGCACCCATCAAGTTTCCATCTTGAGACTTTAAGTAAGGTGTTATAAATCAAAAGACTTGTGGGTTGGAACTTAAGGCTATGGTGTATTATTTGGTTTTAAATAACCAGTATTGCTTTCGCTCTTCTTGAGGGCCTGGTTACAAAACCTGCTGTCACCAGGTCCTCCTTTCTTCATTAAAAGCTGTAACCCTTGAGCTTTAACATTGCTCGAGTTCCTAAGCCTTACAACTCAATTCCAAACTCCTGCCTGTACTTGTGTACTGACTGACTTAGGAACCTTGTGATATCAAGGTTTGGGGTGTCCTGAGATAGGTCTGTCTGTGTTGGGGTGCACCTTATTTTTAAGTGGGGGAGGTTTGTGCTTGCGTTTGCGGGTGGGATTTGTAGTAGTGTGTGCAGGGTGCCGGAATACACTGGAGGGAAGGTTCTCGCTGTTGGTGGGAGAAATCCACTCATGGGAGCGAGGGATCGGTACAGGGGTAGTTATGGCAGAAACAGGAGCAGTTGAGGAAGCAGACTCTGGAGTGGGAACAGGGGTAGGGATGGGTTTGTTGGCACAGCCAGAAACCTCAGAATCCCTTTGGAAATTTGGGTCCACCTTGTTGGAGGTTCCTTTTACTTTGTGAAAAGCCTTGTCAGCCTTTTGGCCTCTAGGTTGACTACTGTCACCCTCAGGTGAACTTGCTTTGAGGGGACCCGAGTCCACCTTGCGAGGGTCTTTCTCAGTCTTGTCAACATCTGCCACCATGGTACTAGGGGTTTCTTGAGACTTTTGGAGACTATCGGTCCTCTGGGGACTCAAGTCCACCTTATTCAGGCTTGTGGGAAGAGCACTTGTGATTTGTGAGAACTTCTCTGATTTTCTTGACCTTCGATCTCTCTTGTGAGGATTTCTCTCGGACACAGGTGCACTTATTACAGTTCTTGGGGGAGATATGCTACTCTCTGCCACTTGTGTACTCCTGTCTGTCCCCTTGTATCTATGTCTCTTCTGTCCTGCAGACTCCAGACTTCTGTGGCGGCGTACCCCTCTGCCCCGTCCTCTACTCTTCCTCAGCAGTCTCTCTAGGTGGCACTCTGTTCGATACAGTTCCTCTGTGGCGTGGGTTGCCCGGTCCAGCTGCAGAAGCAAAGCATCGAATGCTGGGAGGATTCTGCGGAGTGTTGCCTCCATCTCAGCTCTCTCTTTCCAGCCTTGGCCTCCAACTATCACCCCAAGACCTAAGGTGAGGCCTAGTCCCAGACCTGGGGATTCAGCCAAACTGCAAGGGCTGCTGGATGTGGGACGCCAGGAGGCCTCAGATCCTCCATCAATGCTGTCGGGAGTTGGGGGAGCCTCGGGAGTGTCCAGAGGAGGAAGACACAAGGACTTGCAGTCGCTAGTTGAAGAGGAACGTGAAGGAGGGAGCTCCATACCTTCAAACCGCACCTTGTGCCGGAACTGTCAAGGAAGAAAGGGATAATGGGTCAAGAGAAGGTGGTGGTAATTTAAAGGGCAAAGGTATGGGATGAAGGTTTAATCTGGAGGACTGGTGACTCAACATACTAGAGTATCGAAGCAAATATTCATTTATCCAAAGCAACTTACTGAATACTTTTATAAAGGAAATCGCTGGGAACAACCTGGGGTAAGGTGCCCAATGGTAACAGCTCATAGCTCGTTCTTTGGAGTGTTTGACCAGCAACCATTTACTCACCCTAAGGTTTAGCCACAATCTTTTTGTGCTCTGCAAATTGCTTTGGATTAAAATCATCTACTAATGTACTACCAATCTATGGAAGGGAAAATGGGATTAGTGAATTATTGAGCTATTCAAGTTTGGTTAAAAAAAGAGTGAATAAACAACAAGTGCCTCAGGTAGAATTATCTATTTGTGATTCCGTAAACCTATGCAGAGTTCATAAATATATCAGATACATACAATAAGACCTAATTCTTGACATGCTGTGTTGGATGCATTAGACAAAAGGGCAGGGAATCTTGGGTATTATGGAAGTACAGTACACAGACCTCTTTAGCACGGCTTAGACCCATCCACATTTTGAGGCGTCGCAGGAACAACTCCACCATTTCATAGTCCTGCAGGTCAACGGCTGGACGGTACAATTCCGCCCTTGCCCGACGATAGTTTCTTAGCAACGCAGAGATCAAAAGCCACAGCAAAACAAGTCGAAGGAGAGTGAAGCTAATGTAGAAGATGAAACAGGAAGCAGTACATGGGGAGGAGCCACTGTCTGGTCGCCATGACAACAGTCCACGCCCATTAGAGCCTAGTAACTTCAAGCAAGTAGAGCTAACAGTTCCGTAGCCCTCCATGACAGAGTGGAAAAGCTAGAGGGGGGAAAAAAAGATAGTATTTGTCTTAAGATTTTGCTAAACTTAATACTGTTCTGGACTGAATCCAGAAAATAAATATTAACGTTATTGATCAGAACAGACTGCTTTTAAGAGATATAAAATGTTCACTAATGGCTCATAATTGACCCATTAAATATTCTAGTTGAGTGAGGGAGATAATTTAAGAGCCTCTTGCATCCGCTTCACCAGAGTGTCAGAGTTTTTTTCTTTTTTGCACTTTCTTTATGTAAACAGCCTAGAATTTCTTGGAATTTTAATTTAATAATTCAGGAGGAAGGAAGTGTGGTGTGTTCAGATCCAAACACATACATGCGTATATAAATGAGTACACAGCCACAGACAACTGAACCCACAATACGGTTACCAGTGTATATTGTTAAGAAGTTGCTAGGGCACTGTTATGTGGTTGTTAAAGTGATGGTTGCTTACTGGCCCAAGTCAAAAAAGCCCACCCCCAAATCTCTATAATATTCTGGTCTATGGGATTTTGCACCTGCTTTAAAAATTAAAAGCACAACTCTCCTTAACAAGCCACATCATCTGAGACCAAATAGTGTGGAAGAAGCTATGCCCTGATGTTTAATACATTAGTTTTGTGTGTGTGCTCAAATCCATCTGTATGAGTAAAAGCAATGGTGATGCTTGGCTTAACAAACAACTAATAACAATACCCAGTTTATGCAGCTGGGTAATACACAAGGTTACTTCAGCATGCCAAGTTTTCCCTCCCTATGTAGGAAATTTGTAATTCAGGCAGATTCAAGGTCCTCATACACTCAGTTATGTACATAGTTAAAGACACGAACATTCAGTTCAGATAAATCATAGGCTGACGTCAAGGAGATGTGCTGCTTTTATGAACTCACATCCTTTATGCATCTAATAAATGTCTTTAATTATACTTGTTTCCGCTGCATTAGAAGGAAATTTGTTGATGCGCGCAGGTCACCGGTATAATCATGACAAAATGCATTATTCATTTTCCAGAAAAAACACTGACAGGTTTGTGTTTACCAAGGGACTATGAGTCCATGTGGTTTAAATCATTTTGCAGATGTTGTGCATCAGTGTGTGTGTGTGTGTGTGTGTGTGTGTGTGTACCAACCAGGTGTCCGGTGTGTGAGTATGCCAACAGGAACACGAGTAGAGTGACTGCAACTGTCAGCAGCTCCCAGAAAGATCTCCTTAGCGTTCTCCCGAAAACCCCCCATTCTCTCATGAAACGTAGCTGGTGTGATGCCTAAAAAGAGAGAAATGAAGTGAGTGACAAATAATGCCTCACCGGTTTGTATTTTCATGTCATTAATTATTGCAGAATTATTCAAGTTTTTTTGACTGTAGTAAAGCATAAAAATACTAGAGCTAAGGAAATAAATCAATGCATCGTGAATCGAGAAATTCTGCATCGATTCTAAAATTTTCCGAATGCATCGCCATTCTCTCTGGAATCGATTCTGAGCTTAGTTTTTAACAGCAGATGGCACTGCATGCTTTAGAAACAGCTGTACTCTGCTTTATTCCTGTTCCTTACACACACTTGAACCTAAAACAATCATTCATAAAGTTTGAAGCCAATTACAAGGGTTTTTACTGTGAGCTGTGTTTACATTAATCTCATGTCTTAACCCTTTAACGCGTACGATCACACCGGTGTGATCAGTCTTGGCTGGTCCCTGGAGCGTACGATCACACTGGTGTGATTAGAACGTTCAGCGAGTCACGTCATCAACTGCTGAATTCAAATCTGCTTTCGCGCGTTGGCTGGCGCGGAGCCAGATCAGAAGCGCGAGCGATTGTCATATTATCACAAATATTCAGTGTTTTCAACCATATAATGCTTATTTTAGGTTTCAGACATTAAATACACATAAATACAAGCAAAACCATACATTTATAGTTTGTAAAATACACGCTGATGTCTATGGAAGCAGCAATAATGATCCTTACAAATATAATCTGACGACATGTTTTATTGTTATCATATACAGATGATAACTTTAAAATTTACCCTGCTCTTCTCCCAGTTTAACCGAAGACTTATTTTAACGTGTTTCGGGAGGAGAGGATGAATTTACATGTTGTTAATCCCATAGCTAGGATTCAGCGCGAACAAACATGGCGGCGCCCATCACCCGGTATAGATCAACTAACACGGTCATTATAAAAGTATTTAAACTACCAAATACATTTACTTGCACATATTTCAGAATCGGAATATCAGATAGTTCATAATATAGTGAGTATGTTTGTGATTATTAATAATCAAAAAAGGAAAAACGAAATAAAATCGATACATGTGTCATACAGCGCTATTGTGGCTGCTGTGTGTCACATGACAAGCATGACGCGTCACCATGGAAACAATAAGGCTATACATTCTAAAATAACGGTCGCCTAAAAAAACTCACGCTGGGGGCTCAGCTAGAATATTTTAAACTCACGTGTGAAAGGGTTAAAAGCATTCTGAGCCGAGGTGAAATTATATGACTCTTATATGAACTAGAACAAAGCGCCATCTGCTGTTAAAAACTAAGCTCAGAATCAATTCCAGAGAGAATCGCGATGCATTCAGAATCGATCCATGAATCGCAATGCATCAATTTATCATGACAGCCCTAAAAAAAACACCATAATATGTTTGCAGATATTTAGGAGACCTGCTAAATTCACAACAGCCAGTTATTCTACTTTGAAATGTGCATTCTGTGTTGGAATGTCTGTTTTTGTTTTGGTCTCTGTGATTCCACCTACTGCCAGTTTACCCAGTAGTATTTCGACACACCGGGTTGCCAGTTTGTGGAAAACACTGTGTACTGCAGCCATGGAAGTCAGCAAACAAACTGGGTCAGAAACTGCAGTCTACCCAACCTAAAAAACCTCAGCATCCATCTGAAAATCTCTATAAGCATGAGCATATTAAAACAGATAAATCAACTCATCAGCTTACAGTGTAAGGCACGTCGCCTTCCATTTTTAATTGCACTCGTTCCTCTTGTGTGTGCTCAATCTGGCAACCTGCATGAGCATCGAGCCTGAGTAAGAGGGGGCAGGAGAAACAACTCTCCAATATTCTGAATTTGGACTGGACTGCTAGCTGTCAATATTATATACAGAACCTTCAAATATTTAGTGATATCCGGCCTGATGTGTACAGGAGAAGAACTTAAGGTGGGAATTTATAACTTTGCAGATGTGTGTCTGCATACAGTAGCATTTATTTAGCTGTCCCGACTCCCGAACAAACTCATTAGCAGAACAATCCCGCTGGAATAACCTGAGGTTAAGTGCCTTGCTCAAGGGCACAATGGTTCATTTTTCTAGTTATCAGTTCTGAACTTCATCTAGTACACCATCTCACAGTACTATTCCATATTTATAAGCACTGGAAAAAAATTATAGTAAAGACTTTGCAACACCATTTATTAAGGCGTGGCATTCTGCAGCTCCAACTGTAGAGCACGTTTCTAACAATGCTGAAGTTATGGGTTTGATTCCCATTTGCTCACCTTGAGAACCAGTAGGAAGAGCAGAGTCGCACTGAGCTGGGTCAGAACCTGGTTCTGCTGAGCCAGAGGAAAGAAGTCCGTAAAAGTGTCCCGTTGTTGTAGAAATGACCCCCATTGGTGGGCGGACAGCACAGAGCGGCTCAGGTGTAGCGAGACGATGCAAATGGCCAACAGCAGACTGCAAACACTTGCTACGTTCCACAAACGCAGGAAATAGCCACGCCCTTGTTTCCAAGCAACCGCGCCCTCACGTACAGAGAAATAGATCACGAAGACCAGCAGGAGGAGCTGTGAGAGAAAGAAAGAACTTAATGAACCTCTGCCTTTCTTCAGAGAGCAAAAAATAACTGAAATAATAGGATCAGCCTTTGAAAGTGTTTTGTGATTGGCTGACGTTACCGTGAGGAACAGCGGCAGGTCCATGCCGTGACTGAGTGTGTGGAGGCTGCAGGTTTTGAGGTCCAGACTCAACTGAGCATGCTCAGATACAGGAAACTCCAGCAGGAACGTGAAGACGGCCAACAGATCGGTGTTGATGTTATAGAGGGGAAACTCCACGAATAGAGCCCTGGTCCTGAACACAAACACACAAAACATCAGAGAACAGTCATCCCGGTATTGTTCCCTCCAGTCAATGAGACTACTGGAAAATAAAATAATGTAGTAATATTTGTGCCATGCAATAATTGAGAAATCAATAATAAAAAAATTAATAAATAAAATATAATATAATAAAACATGTTTTACATAAAAGAAATTTAGCGATCAAAAAATATTTAATTGATTGATAAAACAAATATGTATATTAAAAATAATTATTTTTTTACATTTTTAAATCTTTAAATAAAGCAATGAATTATGACATGCCTAAACAAGAAAAAAATCTAATATAACACAATATAATATAAAAAATTATACATTAAAAGATTATGATTTTTAAAATCTATTATAACATTTTTTGCTTAGCAAGCTGGTAATCAAAAATGTGTTTAATTATTAAAATCAAATAATTTGAAAATATTAAATAAATCATTTGGTAATCTAGCAATTATGAAAAAATTTAAAGTTATTTTCATTAGGTAATCATTTCATGACTGATAATGGTAATACATTTTTAGCTCAGTTTCGAGAAGCCAGCTGTTGTTCTTTTATACATTTATCCACATTTATACAGCTTATATTTGAGGAAACTGATTTGATCAATTTCCTAAAAGGCCTATTGTGTGGTGCAAATGAGTGTGCAATAAATAGTCAATATAAAACAACCTCCTCCTTCTTCTGCTTCAGTCTTTTGTTGAGCATCTCCTCACTAACTGATTAGTATGCATTGGCTGTATATATCAGTCTGTGTGTGTGTGAGTTTATACTCACAGCGGGTCGAGCCACTGGTGTGTGTTGAGTTGTTTGATCAGAGCTCTGGAGTCCTGCATGGTCCTGCTGAGATCCTGCACGAATCCAGCACTGCTGTAGACAGACACCTGCCCCCAGTGCCACACACTGCACACACATCAAACCTGCATGAGAATCTCACTGACATGCGGACGAGGCTCCAGAGTGCAGGAGAAAACAAAGACAACCTCGCAACCAGAAGACATGATCCAATATCAGCCTGGGTCATGATTAATTCATCTAGAGATCTGTACAGACTGAACGCACACTGATTGGCCTCCAGTTGATTTGACCCTTGTATTCCAGAACAAAAAAACCAAGAGATCAAAAGCCAAATTTGGATGACAACAGTTTTACAAGTGGTGTCAAGGAAGAACAAAGCTTCTTTAATCTTGTAGATTAAACTGCCTTGCCAATTGAAATTCACCCTTTTCCCCAAATCATGCTGTGGTTTGCACAGGAGCTTCACTCTCCTGTGTAACGAATCCTGGGATTTTCAGTTTGGCCAAAAAGAAGACGACAAATGCATCATGTGACTCTCACCCGCTGCTCTGAGCTGTACTGATACTCCAGTTCTGCACCAATTCTGAGGCTGACTCCGCCCACCCGGCCGGGACACACCCAAACCACGAGGCTGCTGGGAAATAGCCAACGACGGGGCATTCTGGAAAACAGCAAGAAAGATGGGGGTCAAAGTTCATGAGTGATTCGTGCTTTTATTATTTGTTTCCAAAGAATGTATCGGCGTTGGGAAGGTTACTTTGGAAATGTAATGGGGTACAGATTACAAATGACCCTATTTAAAATGTAATTAGTAGAATAATTATTTCAATTACTTTAACTAATCACGTAACTGATTACACTTGATTACTTTTTTTTCGAAATTTTTCTAAACTGTTAATCATTTTGAAACATTTAAAGCAGGCGGGGTTAACCTTACAGTAGTACTCGACACTGATGTCAGACTTTCCAAATCCTTCATCGCTTGAATTTAGATTATAATAATTCAATTTTAAAGCACAGCCACCACAAAATCAGTCTTTAGCAAATCATAACAAGAAATAGTATTAACAGCTATGATACTGTTTTTGAAATCAAATCTTTGCATAGCTATGACAGGAAACACTGGCATCTAACAATGCCTTTATGAAAAAAAAGTTAATTTAAAAAATAAAGCATATACATAAACCCAAACAAGAAACAATATAGTTATAAGCATGTCCTATTCTGTGTCCTAAATTCTTGAAACATTGCTGTCTCATATTTTGGAGCAATCAATGCAATTTGGCAAAGAAATTAATCAAATCTCTCTCTCTCTCTCTATGTGTCTCTCTGTGTGTGTGTGTGTGTGTGTGTGTGTGTGTGTGTGTGTGAAAAAAGATGTAACTGATTCAGATGTAACTGATCCCTTTGTAATCGTTAAGATCTTCATAAGTAACTGTAATTTAAATGACACATTTTTCTCAGTAACTGATTACAATTACATTTATTTTGTAATTATGTAATTCAGTTACATGTAACTAGTTACTCCCCAGCACTGGAATGTATGTAGTGAAAATTTAAATGAACAAAGTTTGTCGGTGACTGAAGTGTATTCTGAACCTCTTACTCTTCCACCTTATATGAATGTGTGTGTCTTTGAGGAAAAATCAATTTGAGTCAGAATGAAACGCTCTGAGTCTCAGTCTGACATCAGCGCTGCTTGAACACTCTTTGTCGATCTCATTGTTCTCGGGAAAATGAGAGAACATTTCATCCATCTGCGAGTGCTGACCTCTCAACCACAGGAATGAAATCACGCACACGTTCTTTATACAGCCTTATGCAAATCCAGGAGCACAGGACCAACAAAGGTAATAAAAGCAGAAAATGAGCTGCTTTATGTATGTAATGCTTTCCTGAAACAACAATATTCTGCTTCAAACTCAGCATTTGCTCAGACACTGATGCCTTTGTTATTTTTCTTTCCAACAATAATGAAAGTTAAACCCGATACATCCAGTGTTTATATTTTATATAGAAAATATATATATATATTATCATTTATTAAATAACATTTATATAATGAATTATACTCTAAAGAATGTTTTTCTCCATAATAAGTTAATTTGGATAAATGTAAAAAAAAAAATATTAATCTATATTTTTATGAAGCATCTGTGTTTATGTGGAGCACCTGGCTGAGCTCTCAGCTGTCGGAGGCGGGGTCGACCTATCAGCAGGCTGCTAGTCTTCTCCATCAGGTCGGGTCCATCCAGTAACCGTGGTAACAGGGAGTCTGAGAGCCACGCCCACACATCTTCACGTCTGCAGACGGGATCAGACAAGTTAGAGACACGTGTGTGTGAGTGTGTGTGTGTGTGTGTGTGTGTGTTACAAATGGACTGTGACGCTCAGAGAGGCTCATGGTGTGAAACAGCAGCCACCTGTCGAAAACACTACATCAACATAATGTCATCTCACCTCCCTCTGTCTGATCTCATACATCAACACACACACACACACTTCTGTCAGACTGACTGCGTGGAGTCTGACCCGACAGATGGGTGAACAAGAGAAACAAGACAACACAGAAAGACTGTCAAAGTGTGCTGCTGGGCAGGATTCAGCAGTGCACCATATCCTAAAGAACAATATTAGTTTGTTTCCACCTCTGAAACAACTTTTGTGCCGACGTAACCAAGATGGCGTGTATGCAGAAAAATAACATACAGTATTGCTATTTTAATACTAATATTACGAAGACCAATATTAATGTTTAGTAATATTTATAAAAGCTTATATTTATGAATATTCAAAATAATAAATGTTACTATTAACATAATTAAACTCTGATATTTATTTATATTCACACTGATATCAATACTGCTATTAATATTACCAGTATTCATAGTGACAATAATTAATATCAATAATATTAACACTGTAATGATAAATTATAATTAATAAATATATTATTACATTAATACTAATTAAAATTCTTAAAATGTAAATACTGATTAATATGAAGTTATATTAAGATGTGTTGGAACAGGAAAGATGCCGGCCTGCTTTTTAAACAGGTTTTAAAAGGTTTAAAAAAAATAAATTTTATTTTTAAACTTTTTTAAATGACATTTTTTAAGTTTAAAATCATCTATTAATTCATCTATTATACATAGATGAAAACCTAACTATTAATTATACATTATTATTAATAATCACTTATAATTAAGAAATATATTCATTTAAATAATAATAATAATAGAACTTAAAAAATAAATTGTAATTTATTAATATAAAATTTGAAATTAATATTAATTAGAAATTGCATAACACTTATTAGAAAAGAGAGGTTTGTCAATATCATTTTTGTCAAGATGTTGGCTTGCCAAAAGCTTGGCTAAAAAGTTTAAACTTGTTTAACACCCTTTAAATTTTTGGCTTTAAGCTTATTGAGTCAGAACGTTCTTTAATATCTAGTCTATATGCCCCTGTATTTGTTTGTTGCTGGACAAAAGTTGTGGAATGCTAATTGAGCTACATCTGTGTGTGTGTGTGTGTATGTGTGTGTGTGGGGGGGGTGTGAGTGTGAGTGAGTGAGTGAGTGTGTGTGTGAGTGAGCGTGTGTGTGTGTGTGTGAGAGAGTGAGCGTGTCTGTGTCTGTGTTTCTGTGAGTGTGTGTGGTACCTGCTGATGTTGTTGAAGTGTTCTGTGAGGAAGTGCTCCTGTAGTTGAGTGTGGAGTCGTAGGCGATGGGCGTCTTTGGCCGAGTCTGAGTAGTTGAGCAGTAAAACCACCAGCAGGAACAGCATGTAGAGCAGGAAACCCTGTCAATCCGACACAAAACATCCATTATTCAGACACCCACTCCTTCACATTCACGAGCAGAGAGAAACACACGTCAATCACAGCTCAGAGAGTCTAATGAGAAGGAGCCCGCTCCTGTCCAACAGCCAATCAGAGTTTTCCTCAAAGTCCTTTGAGTCGACCTGGCAATCACAGCGATGTTGGATCAATCACAGCGATAGGAGCTAATGCTGGAGTTGAAGCTATTTTGAAGCTAACAAAGGACTTCTAGGAAAACTATAGTTAGGACAACTTTGAAGCCTTAATTCCCTGTTCACTGAAATGACTGCCGTACCTTCAGCATGGTGTGCAGCAGGCGGACCTTACGCGCCTCCTCTCGGGCCTGTGAGAGAGCGAACCCCTGCGGCGGCCGCACTCGAGGGATCCTCTGAACCACTCTCTCCACACGCGGACAGTCCACCAGCACATCCTGCTCCTCAGCCCTCAGACGACCCACAACCAGAGAGAAATACACCCCCTCCAACAACACCTGAACACACACACACACACACACACACACACACAGCAGAATCAGCCAACACAGCTGCATTTAAAACACCACTTATTTCACAATGTATCTTTTGTGTCATCCACGCAAGTTATTTAAAATTATACACATTAATGAATATTAATAGCAAAATAATTAAATGTTCTTATTTATTCATATTCACATTGATGTCAATACTGATATGAATATTATCAATATTCATAATAATTAATATCAATGACATTAATACAAATGATTAAACTTAACTATACATTATAATTAACCATTATAATTAATATATATATATATATATATATATATATATAATTTAAATAATAATAATAATAATGCATTTGTAAATGCTATTATATATATGAACTTTAAAATCTAAATTAGAAAATTATACTAATATTCATTGACATTCATTGAGTTAAACAAAAAGTAAAACTTATTGTATCATTATTTCAGTGTTTATTTGTGTCATCATGAGTAAATAAATATGAAAATAAACATTAATTTAAATATTAATGATTATATTAATAGAATTGATTAATAAATATTAATAGAATTGATTGTTCATATTGATATTATTATAGATCATCATATTTCATAACAACAAATACAAATAATCAAACTTAATTATACATTATAATTCATTAATTATATGTAATGAGTACATTATTCATTTGAATAATAATAATCAGTTTGTTAAATATTAATATTTATTTGAAATTTATAGTAATATTCACTAAAAAAGGAAGTTTGTCAAGACCAACTTTGACAATGTTGGCTTGTTAAAATCTTGTCTGAAAGAAATAAGTGAAACTTATTTTACACAGTATCATTTTCACAGTGTTTCTTGTGCTATTAACATGAATACTAGTGGCAGTGGTTTACTAGCTAGACGAAAAATGCCAAAATGGAAAATGCTGTTTTTAATGCACTTTTTTTTTTGATCTCTTAAGGTTCACTACTAAAACTACAACACACACTGAAACTTAAACGTTAACTTCTATGAAGATGAACAAATTATTATTTGACATACATTGATTAATTTTTATCCCTGCTGAAAAAAAACATACAGAAACCAGCCTATGCTTACGTTTAGGTGTGTAGTGCTGTCGTGCGTGTACGTACCTTCAGAGGTTCGAGAATGAGGAATGACGACAGGAAACTAGCAATGCAGGAGATGAGCCACATCAGAGCCACGCCCTCGCTGAAGCTCCGCCCCAGCCACATTGATAGGCTGCTGGAGAGGATAAGCCCCACCCAGCTGGCCCACAGAGCAGCCAATCCACACAGAGGAGGAAACGGCCTGGGCTTACACACATCCGCCACCACTGAGAGAGAGATACATACACATTGTGTAGGAGTTCAGCTGTTTGTGTCTATTTCTGAGGTAAAAGTGGTTTTAGAAGTGTGTGTGTGTGTTTGTACCTGTGCATGAAGTAAAGGCAGTTTTAGGAGGGTCTCGTCTAAATGTTCCACACGGAACAGGTTCATTCATCTTTTGCAGTAGAATCACCTCCGTCTTATCACCGAAAATACTGGAGCTAAACACAAACAACTTTCATTCAGCAAGGACACATTAAACTGATCAAAAGTGGCAGTAAAGACATTCATAATGTTACAAAAGATTTCTATTTCAAATAAATGCTGTTCTTTTGAGCTTTCTATTCATCAAAGAATCCTGAAAAAGTATCACTTTCCTCAAAAATAGTAAGTAGCGAAAACTTTCAACATATAATAATAATAAGCACCATTATTAATAATTGAGCACAAAATCAATAATTGATCATTTAAACTGTAATAATATATCACAATATTACTGGTTTTACTGTTTTTTTAATTTAAAAAATGCAGCCATAAGAGACTTTTCAAAAACATAGAAAACCCCTTTTGAACGATAGTGTATATGCCATAAAACGTGTTTAAACAGACTTTTTAATGAAGCGTTCATACACTTGAAAGTTGATCAATGCATAATTCATGAATGACAAAAAACCAGATGAGCACTGAAGAACAACCACCAAATTTAGGATGAATCTGATGCCATTTCATTCACATATATGCTGCACTAAATATACACAGTACAATAATGTTTTTTTATATATATATTATTTTATGTCCTTTATATTATTTCTATTTGAATATTTCATTTTATGGACTGAAATTTCCCAGTTGATATTAATGAAGTATTTTTTAAATCTCAAAGCGCGGGGCCCGGTGCGACCGCACCAGATAGACACTCTGAAGTGCAGATGAGAAACTGTGGTGTGACTTACAGATCACCCATGTCACTGTCCGTCTGAGACAGCAGCTGTCCATCGGCCAGAATGCGCTTGATTAGATCCTCATCTGTCAATCAAAACCAGCATCCAATCAACAACCAGCTCTATTCTTCTGGCACATGCACTAAGTATGTACTGAAAGGGGTCATATGATGCGATTTCAAGTTTTCCTTTCTCTTTGGAGTGTTACAAGCTGTTTGTGCATAGATAAGATCCCTGAAGCTGCGACGACTAAAGTCTCAAAACCAAAGAGATATTCTTTATCAAAGTTAAGACTCTGCCAAACCCCCCTAAAACGGCTCGTTCAAACACACCCCCACGTCTACGTCACGATGTTGGAAATATTCACATAACACCTCCCAAACATATACGCAAAGAAAGAAGGCATAACTTTTATTCTCGCTGTAGTATCGCTGCTGCCGCCGGCATGTCGTGGAGACGTTGTGTTTTTCATTGTGAAAGCGAAAGTACTTTGTTTGGGCTTCCAAATGAGTACACAACTAGAAATCAGTGGTTAAGTTATATTTACAACACTGTTCCAGAACAGTTCAGCCCAAATATTCGAGTGTGTGCAGCGCATTTTACGGAGGACTATTTCCTGAATCTGGGAGAGAGTAGCCTACAATGTGAACATTATGAATGGCTATAAAGTGGGGCAATTCCAACGTCGCAGGGACAGTCTGACCCTTCTGACTCACAGCCTGTAAGTACGTTTCGATATTTAAAGAATTTGCTACTGACTATTCAAACGCGAGTTTTGAGCAGTGTAGAGTAGTGCTTGTTTGGCGTTTCTCCGATCACAAATGCAGACATGGTGTTATGTTTACACGGCGTGGCGCAACGTATAAAAAGACAGTATAAGTCATTATAATCAGTAATTATGTCCTCACTGGATGCAACAAATGCCTCGTTTATAGCGGGTTTTATTGTTTTAGTCTCGTCGTGCCGGGACACGGCATCACAACATGGTAAGGGGCGTAACATTTCCGTCACATGCTCGAGGTATTCGGCCAATCACAACACACTGGATAACTGGCCAATCAGAGCACACCTCGCTTCTCAGAACGATGAGCTTTGTAAAAATCGACGTGTTTCAGAAAGTTGGAGCATAGAGGAGCAACAATAATGTACAGTATGTGGAAAATAATGTGTTTTTTGAACCTCGAACCGTGTAAACACACTGCATTACACCAAATAAGTACTAAATATGCATTATCCCTTTAAGTACTAAGTATGTAAAAATAAACACAAGTACAGGAGAGGACAGAGGCCAGCGTGTCACCTGAGGAGGAGAAGTATTTGTTCCTGTGGCTGTTGTCATAGATGGTGTCCTCCTCATCGGGACTGAAGGGAATGTCCACACCCAGATGTCTGCTGCCCTGTCCTCTCTTGAGCCGAGGGGGGAACACCGGCCCCATCTCCACAGACGGGTCGGTCAACACATCGGGCCAATCACAGTCAGGAATACTCCACCTCTGAAGACTACAGCAGAAGAACAAGCTCAGAGATTCAGTTTGATTCGCTCGTTCATCCTCTCTTGTGCTGACTCACATTCAGTTGTTCAGACTCTGATTCATTTATACTTGAAGAGTCTCTGATTCACTCCCGCTCAATTCATACACTATTTGAATCATTCATTCATTCATGCACTCACAAACAAACTCTTGAAACTGATTCAATTATACTCACTCATTGAGCCATTGACTGACTATTTGATTCACTTACGCTCACTTAATTGATTCACTTTTACATTCGTTCAGTCATTCACTCAGTAACTCACTGACTCCAATTAATTCGTACTCAATCAATAACTGTTTGATTCGCTAATGTGTTCATTCACTTTCTGAATCATTCTTTCATTCAGTTGTTTACTCACTCATTGACTAATTCACACTCACTCGTTCAGTCATTCACTGACTCTTTGATTCACTCACACTCACTTAATTCTTTCACTTTTTGAGTCATTCATTCATTTAGTAATTTACTCACTAACTCATTTACTGTGATTCATTCAGTACAGTCTTGCATTGATGCTTTCATTCACTTGCACTCAATTCATTCACTTTTTGAATCATTCAGTCATTCACTCATTAACTCATTCACCCTGATTCACACTCACTTGTTCAGTCATTCACTCATTGATTCACTTATACTCAACGCATTCACTTTTTGAATCATTCACTTATTCAGTCAATCACTTACAAACTCATTCAGTCTGATTCCTTCATAATCACTCATTCAGTCATTCACCGACTCGATTCACTCAAGCTCACTTTTTGAATCATTCACATATTTACTCATTTACTAACTTGCTCAGTGAATTGGTTTTCATTCACTCATATATTTTTACACAATCAATCCTTTATTCAATACCATTTATTAAAAATAATTTATTTAACCATCATTTTTTTACCCACCACCTATGGATTACTCAACATTGTTAAAAATAAAATAAAATAAAATAAACAAAAACAAAATACAAATCCAACACATACACTACTCAATACCAGTTTATTCACTCCAGTGTTATTTTGTTATTATTTATATAATATTATAGTATGCATTAATATTTTGGAGTAGCTTTTTATTTTTTATTTTTCAGTTTTTAAGTTTAAGTATTTATTTATTTTTTTTCAATATTTTTACTTATTTTTATTTCAGTTTTAGGAAAGAAAAGGAAAAATAAAGGACTTTTCCTAGGAAATCTACAATCTCCTAATTGAGATTGTAGATAGAGTGTCAAAGATCCATTTGAGAGATAGGTGGCGGTAATGCACTTTTAAGTCTGCGATCCGCCGTAAAGCAAGAAGAAGACGTGTCACGCGCCGGCTGTTGTGAACGCACTCAGGACAGTTGGACAGTGCAGCGGATCAGAGGTAAAAAAACAATATAAATACTGTTCAGTTTCTTGCACAGACTGATCATTTCGTGTCTTTAGACCTCAATGCATCGTCACGAGTCGCAGGGTTTAATTTGGTTTTGTCTGTGTATGTTTTTTTTCTCTCAAAGCCGTGAGTCCCATTGACTGCCATTATATGACTGACAGACTGCAACGGTTTGAGTTAAAAATCTTCGTTTGTGTTCTACTGAAGAAACAAAGTCACCTACATCTTGGATGCCCTTGGGGTAAGCAGATAAACATCAAATTTTCATTTTTGGGTGAACTATCCCTTTAAGCTTATAGCGTTTTTCATCTAGTTTCAGTTAAGTGTAACAATAGATTGACTTTAGTCATTTGTTGATTCTCACTCAGTTAGGCTATTCATTCACTCTTTCATTCAGTGGTGTATTGAATGTAAAGGATGTTTTGCATCCTGCAGGTCTGTGTTTAATGAGCTGTGCTTCCCAGTCAACAATTTGATCTCACAGTGATGTCACCATGAGCTCACAGGATACTCGTGATGAGGTCACAATGTGAGGTCACACTGAGCTAAAAGTGTAACCTCACAGCGCCCTCACTGTGAGCTCATACTAATGTGAGGTCAAAGTGCACTCACTGCACAGAGACTAGGTACCCAGCATGCATTGCAGCATGAAGCTTTTGATTGTCACCATTGTTGAGATTCATACACCGATTCTTGACGTCTCTCTTTGTGTTTAAATGACAGAGTAGTTAATGTTTGTGTCTTATGCTTTTATAATCCTTCATAAATGATTATGAGACTGCTGGATCCTATACTGTATAATCACAGAGCTATTATAATTACAAACTTTAGATTAACAAAACCTCACCAAGACTGCATATTGAATCTAGGTGGTGACTGTGTTGTTATCAATAACAAACCAATATCACCTGGTTGCAGTCTCTTTTTGGTTTTTCTTGCCATAACAAATGTGCTTTACAAACACAGTTGCAGCAGCCCCAAAAAATATAATGTTATAAAGTCAAGGATCAAAAGCCCAACTAAATCACACACTACTCACCACGATGGTAATGCATGTTTCAGTTGTATCTTATAACAGAAATCTGTTAGCTGGGCGTGCACTCATGAGCTCATCATGTGAGAGCACTGTGATATCTCTGTGATAGTGTTGAGAAACAGGAAGTAGAATGTCCCCCCGGGTGACTGATATTTGAACTGCTTTCTCTCAACCTGCTCAACATTTTGAATTCACAATGAGCTCACATATTATTCACACTGTGAGTATCACCATATGAGAATGGTGTGATATCACTGTGATCATCGCGTGATCTCACGTGTTGACTGGGTTTAGCACTTCGGTGACCTCATGCTTACCTCTTAGTGGACGGCGTGGGCAGGTCAATGTTGGTCTCCTCTGAGTATGTCTGCAGAGAGAAACAGCACACGGTGAGCTCATTCCTCTGCAGGAGCACAATACACTCGGTTCATCTCAGGATACGTGTTTTCTGCCGTATATGTATATAAATATCAGCTCATGCTGCTGTGCTTCACATTCGCTCCCCTCACAGTTCACGGCTGGAATCTAAATGGAGCTTCTTGTCTCAGTTTTGTACCTCATACTTCTTTAAACTGTCAAGTCGGTTCATCATGTTTTGCATTTTAATAAAAAGCGGCCTGGAAATGTGACATTCGGGGACGGCTGTGACAGACTCAACTGCAGCACATTCAAATGTTATGAAAACGACAAAAGCACCTTTCAAGACTCAGACATTCATTTTCAAACTATTTCATTTAGCTTGTCCTCCTACCGCACCGCAGAGAAATGGCAACAAATCAGTTATGACTAAAAAACATAATGATAAGAAGGTCTTGGTGAAGGTTTCTCTCGGGCCTTTGTGTGTCTCTGCATCAATTGGAACACGCAAACAAAGTATTCGGCAAGCGCATTTCAATTTGCACCTCATGAAAGATATGAGAGAAACACATCAGGGTCTCTGTCAGAATAAATCAAAATACATATATTGTATTCTCCCTTTGAATAACAGATAGACCTGCATCAGAGTCTCTCTAACAGAAAGTGTGTTTTAATCAGCTGTTATATCCCGCAGTGCTCGGGGTCAAACTCACAGAGGCTGTCAAGAGGTAAATAATGATGCATTACTTGGACTGATAAGTAAAGTATTTATACATTATTGTAATTATGTGCTGCTTTTAATTAATGCTATTTTAATTAACAATCCAAAACAGAATCATTTACTACAATGAGTGTCTAATGAAATTCATCAATCAGTGTAATGTAAATGTATACATACACACAAACACACACTTTAGCAAATACTTTTGTCCAAAGCAACTTATATTAACAATATTCATAGTACACAATGCCGGGGTTTAGTGAAGAGCTAGATTACTGAACAATGCAGAAAAGGTGAAAAGAAGAGAAAGAGAAACTGAAATAAATTAATAATTTTAAATAAATAACTAAGAATGAATAATTATAAAAATACTTTTTTATAAAAATATATAAATTAAAAAAATTAAAACAAAAATATTTGTTTAAAATAAACGTGAAAAATTTATGAACAGATAGAAATATACATGTAAAATATAACAAAATATAAAAATAAACATTTAAAATAAATAAATACATAAAAACAAAGAAGCTATACTAAGTAGGCTGTTAACAGTAATATAAACTAGCTAATAAAGCATTATAAAAATACCTTATATAAAAAATAATTAGTGCTGTCAATCGATTAAAAAAATTAACTAATTAATCGCACATTTTTCTAAAATTAATCGCGATTAATCGCGATTAATTCCACCTAACATTAAAGTTTTTAAATATACTTTTATATTGCAATAATTTCGCATTCAATCTTCAAATGTACAATGTACAAACAACATAAAAGACAGTATTTTTTAATATTTCTTTAATGGCATCTTTTTTATGATTGAAGGCCAGCATCACTGATATCAATACTACTGATGTCTCTATAAAATAGTTTTTTCCCCTGAATATTTAACCATTGACTGTAGCCAGTCAGCATTACAGTATAATTTAGATCTATAAATTTTAACATTTATTAGACTTAACTTCTAATTTAAGTGAACTTAAAACAATCATCACATGAACCTATTATAATAAATGACATATTTAGCTACTTGTGCCCTTCAGCAGAAATATACAGAAAATGAATACTTACCAAACACTAAATTCTAAATTAAATATAGATGAACCCCTTAAAGCTATAAAAGTTATTGATTTCCTCTTTTTTTCTTTGGTTCTTGGATTAATAGACATCACAGCAGCTGGTTATTAGCTTATTTGCCTGCTATAGCTTTAAAAGCTGCTGCTGCTGAACGTGAGGCGATCTGACATGCGTCTTATTTTCTCAACTCTCTTTACCTTTTCTGACCCACTTCAGGTCTTAAAGTCTCTACTAATGAGCGGACGAGTTGAATCGGGTGTTTTAGATGAGGGAGACAGTGCTGGGGTGCCTCAGGACAGTTTTTAAAACCATTTCAGAGGCATGTTCTTAAATGTGACGCATATATAACATATTGCATGCATGCACGCAGTTTTAAGGCAACTTTAATCGCCTTTTTGGTAACTTCATGCCTTAACTGACAGCATAACTAGGACATTGCATGCACGTAGTTTCTTTCGCTGTTTGATATGAAATGATACAGGCTACGGCGCGCGCCGGGACCTTTGTGCGTGTATTTGAAGAGCGCGCGCTACGAGCACAGTATCTTTTCCGCGCTCGTTTGACTCGCGCCTGGCGCGGAGGTGACGTTAGAGCGCGCGTCTGAAACGTCTCCCGTTTGATGTGGTCATAAAGACGTTCTGCATCTAAATAAACGCAATCCTTTTCAAGAAAAAAGAGAGAGGTAGCAGTTGCGAATGGGGTGGCCAACCCTAGCCCCGCCCCTGCGTTAATTGCGTTAAATATTTTTAACGCGTTAATCAGAAAAAATTAATCGCATGCGTTAACGCGCTAATTTTGACACCACTAAAAATAATTAATAAAAGAACAAATATAAATCTACTTATAACCAATCAAAAAACAAATCAATACAAAATTACTTCTAAATAAATAAGTAAATGTAAAAATAATTGTTAAATAAATAAATAAATAAATAGTTTTGGTTAGTTAGTAAGTAGTGGTTTCTGCTTGTGGAGCAGTGGAAATCTCAGTTATGTACTTCTCCAACAGTATTTGAACGTACCTCTCCAGGAATGCCATTCAGCATCAGAAAAGAGCTTCCTGTCAGTGAGTTATCCAGGAAGTCGTCGATCTCTAGAGACTCCTGGTCCACCTGAGGAGGAAGCTGCTCCACAGAGACCTGATCGTCATCAGCAACAGAGAAACAGCTTTTCATTTACTGCATCGCTGCGGTGATGTCTGTACAGATGATCGTGTGTGTGTCTCACCTTACTGCGGCTGAGTCTCAACAGACAGAAGACGAGCAGGTAGACAGGATAGACCAGCAGACAGCTCACAAGCCCCGCCCACAGCGTCTCCGCATTCACCGAGACCAGAGCAGACACCGGCGTAGAGCTAAAACACACGTTCACACAATTAATCATAATTTTAATACAATATAGTAGCAGTATATTTTTATTTAATGCCATGTCAGCATCTTAGGCTATTTTCATGGCAAAATCAATTAAAAAAAATACAAGTATAACAAATACAATAAAAACTAGCAAACAAACACAAGTTGTATTACACAAGATTTAAAAAATTTTTCAATACAATGTAATTGCACAATAGATTGAGTGCCGCTGCTTCACCTGTTGCCGTAGGAGACGGTGCCGTACCACACGGCGTTGGCCAGCATGCAGAGCTGCATGAGCAGAGCGCAGCAGGTCAGCCGCTGCAGCCGTGTGAAGGGGCTCCGCGGAGGACGCTCCCACAGCGAAAACCACACGTGACTCTCACACACGGCCCTCTGTAGCTCCCAGGACAGCAGCCGCGGCCGCTCGCGCAGCTCCGCCTCCTCTGCACACAGGAAACACAGAGTCAGCAACAGGAAGCTGGGCAAACGCTATCCGCGGACACTGGTGTGCGCTGGTCTTTCACTCATTTGTGCGCAGTAAGTGATGTGTTAATGGAACATGATGCAGAAGTGAACACTTGCTGTACTAAGTAGGCTAACTAGTTAATATATAATACCTACCTAACAGCCCACTCCAACTGAGCATAGTTGAGAGCTATACATTTCAAATAAAGCACACAAAAGAATTTTAGTTTATGTTCTATAATTTAAAAGTAGTATTTTTTAAAGTAAAATTTGTAAATTTACACAATAACATTTTAGTTTTTCAAATAAAATAAAAATAAATTAATTTTAATTATTTATTTATTTTTACTCTATTATTTTCTGTATTATATATTAATATTAATATATAATACATTTTTTATTTTTATATTTACATTCATTTTATTATATTTAATACATATAGTTTTTATTTTTGTATTTTACATTTCCATTTCAAATATTATCATTTTTATTAATTGTTCATGGTAAACTATATTAAAATAATTATATATATACACACACACACACACACACCCTAATATCCTTATGTGATGGTTATTTAATATTAAAATGTTATTATAAAAATATTTAATATTGTATCTAACATTTCTTCTTTTATACTATTTTCAGTATATTAATATAAATAAATATTTTACATAATATGTTTTTATATTTTACATTCATTTTATTATAAATACATATATATTCATACACATTCATAGATATACACATAAACACACAAATTAAATTTTGTTCTAATTTAGTTACAAAAACAGGAAAAAAGTTGGTTTGTCAATGACATGCAGCTAATTGTATCCTGTGTTTTAGGTGAATACAGTTAATTTTTTCATTATGGAGATATAAATGGCTTGCATTAGGTTTCCTGTCCATTAAAACTAACAATGTAATGTAACTTCTTATTAGGAGCAATGCATTACTGTTAATGTTCACAAACATTACGAGCAAACAGAGAATTTAAAGGACTTCATTTCCACTTCTTAAAGCATTATGATTTGTTCTTACCCTTATTCGTTCTCTGAATATTCATGATCTTACGAATCTAATTACGAATCACAACAGGTGTTATATCTGTGGAGGCGGGGCTTTACCTGAGGCTTCCACCTCTATCTCGACTCTGCCGTCCGTTTTCTCGTTGTCGACCGAGAGCCATTCCTCAACCAGGAAGAAATAACTGCTGCCCGTCTGCAAGTCCTTCACCAGGACGTACTGGAGCAGCCATGCAGGAGACAGACCTGACAGAGACACAGAGAGACAGGCTTATCCTGACTGATCTGCCCCGCTCCACACTGCTCGTGTTGTTCATGGATCAGTACCTTTGTTGTCGTGCCACACGCGGATCTTCAGCACGCTGCCCAGGCCGGTGTCGGAGGCGATGTGGAAGATGTCCAGGCTGTTTCGAGCAAACGCACCGACGCTGTCCAGGTGTCTGTGTCCACTGCGGCTCTCACTGCCGTGAAGACTGATGCCCACGTGAGCCGTGGTTCCTGGAGCGGGAATAAAACCATCTCAGTCAAGACAACTGGCAGTCACTCAGTGAGGGAATACAATTATGAGGAATATTCATCGCTTTAATGCATAAAACTGATGGAAATGCATTCATCGAGTTAGTGGCCAAAGCAAGATTTCTAATTTTAATATAGTTTAACTTTATGTACTAAAATAACAACAACAACAAAAAAAATAAATAATAAAAATGATTTAGACATATTAAAAAAGGACATAAACAACACAATTACTAATATTTTATGAAAATGAAAATGTAAAATACAAAAATAAAAACTGATTCAAATTATATTAAAAAATAAAACTATAATAGTATTTTCATGATACTAAAATAACACATAACATTAAAAAATGAACATTAATTGAAGAAAAAAAAAAAACCATAAAACATATTTGAGTTAGAGGCCAAAGCAACATTTCTCATTTGTGTACTATAACATGGTATAGTAAAATAAGTCAATCTAAAAATGAAATAAAAATGAACTAAAACTAAATAGACATATTTAAAAATGACAAAACACAACGAAATAGCTAAAGCTTTAACTCAAATTAAAAATGGAAAATACAAAAATAAAAACTAATTGAAAAAAAAACAACAACTAATAGTATTTATTTAGGAATTTATCTAGGAATCTATGCAATTTTAACCACACACAAATTTCACTCATGTTGTGTTCATTGTGCTTCACATATCTACACTACTGATAATAGACAATGGCCCTTTTTTTGCCCGTAAATTCTCGCACCTTAACAGACACCTGGATTCAGTGAGGCAGAACTAGTCGTTGGCTGCTCACTTTAACATGTCGATCAGATGGTTTCTTTCAGTCTAAGTGGACGGTCAGACTTTCCTAACCTACTGATGATCTGCGAAACATCTGCATCTCACCTGCTCCGTAGGCCCAGCCGGTCTTGACCTGGATCTCGTACTTGTACAGCCCGTCCTTCCCGCACAGCGGCACCACAGAGGCCCGTCTCAGGTCCATCTGATCCAGCTTGCGCATTATAGCACCGGCCACGGCGTAACACAGCAGTCCCATCACACACACCAACACCACCACCAGACTGCGAGTCACCGAACGCTCCTGACATGGACGAGATAGATGACACTGCTTTATCACTATCCCTTCAACCAGCTGTTATCAGACCATACCTCTTAAACTATACTTTACTATAATATAATATAATATAATATAAAATATAATATAATATAATGTATAAATTAATTTTAAATTAAAATTTATATATATATATATACATACAGTGAGGGAAAGAATTATTTGATCCCCTGCTGATTTTGTACGTTTGCCCACTGACAAAGAAATGATCAGTCTATAATTTTAATGGTAGGATTATTTGAACAGTGAGAGACAGAATAACAACAAAAAAAATCCAGAAAAACGCATTTCAAAAGGTTATAAATTGATTGGCCTTTTAATGAGTCAAATAAGTATTTGATAATATTGATAAATATTTTTGAAAATAAATAAAAAAGTTACTAATTAATATAACTTTAGTTATTTTTTTAAATTATAATATAATATATAATATAATAGATCAAAAAACAATTAAGCTATATGAAATTAATACACTTTTTAAAATAACATTTTGTATATATTAAACTTCAGAAAAATAGAAATACAAAAATGTAAAGAATCATTACTACTAATATAGTATAATATGAAGATAAATTTTCATTTAAAGGGGTCATATGATGCGATTTCAAGTTTTTCTTTCTCTTTGGAGTGTTACAAACTGTTTGTGCATAGATAAGATCCCTGAAGCTGCAAAGACTAAAGTCTCAAAACCAAAGAGATATTCTTTATCAAAGTTAAGACTCTGCCACGCCCCCCTAAAACGGCTCGTTCAAACACGCCCCCACATCTTGACGTCAAGATGTGGAAATATTTGCATAATGCCGCCCAAATGTTCACGCAAAGAAAGAAGGCGTGGTTTCAGTAACCGCAGTATAGTGTTGATGCAGCCATGACAGGGAGACACTGTGTGTTTCTAGGCGAAAGCAAAAGCACTTTATTTGGTCTTCCGAAAGTAGATGCATTTAGGAATCATTAAGATTACTTACAACAAAACAGCAACGCATTTTATGGACGACCGTTTCATGAACCTAGGAGAGGAGGTAATTCTGACTTTGCTATGACAATCTGGCGCTTCTGAATCAGGAGGACTGTGTGTTTTGTTATTAGTTTAAGTATTTGCTATTGACTGCTCAAATGCGGAGTTTTGCGCGTCGTGTGTGCGTGTGTGTGCGTGTGAGAGAGAGCGAGTCACAGCGCAGCGTCGTTTGTGTGTGTGTGTGTGTGTGTGTGTGCTCGCGTGTGTGAGAGGGGGAAAAAAGTCACACAATCGCGGCTTGTGTGAAAACACATATGAGCTTCATCACTGTGTCTGTCACGCGACTCTGTTCCCCTCTGGGGCTTGAACTGATGGTAAAACTAAGGACATTATTTACTGTCTTTTGTTACTATAATTTTGAAAGCTGAAGCTCGCGATTATGGAAAGGGGCGTTACATTTCCAAAGCGGCTTGTGGTGTTCAGCCAATCACAATGCAGTGTGCCAGTTGGCCAATCAGAGCAGACTGCGCTTGTCGGAAGGAGGGACTTTGTAGAAAACGAAGCGTTTGAGAGAGGCGGGGCATAGAGGACCTACAATAATGTGCAGTATTTGAAAAATAATGTGTTTTTTGAACAATAAAACATGTCAACATATTCTGTTACACCAAATACACAAAATAATGATCTTTAAAAAAGCATCATATGACCCCTTTAAAATAACATACATATAAAATAACAGAATAATTATACATATAGTAGTCAACATTTGAAGTGGATCAAAAAAGTTCATCAAAGTTGTCCTAAGACAAGAACGCATTTTGGTTTTAGGACAACTTTGATGAAAGGTTTTGATCCACTTCAAATGTTGACTAGTGTATTTTAAAGTATTTTAAAGAAAAATTACTACTATGTCTGGACAGAATTAAAGGGTTACTCCACCCCAAAATGAAAATTTTGTCATTAATTCAAAGTCGTTATTTTTATTTTCTTAGCTAGTATTCTCGTAGCTTCATAACGTTACGTTTGAACCACTGATGGCAGATGGACTATTTTGATGCTGTCTTTCATACTTTTCTGGTCTTTGACAGTGTTAATTGTTTGGCAGTTTTCATCCAAAATATCTTAAATTTTTAATCTTAAGACGAAAAAAGCTTTTACGGGTTTGGAACGACATGGGGATAAGTGATTAATGACAAAATTTTCATTCTGAGGAGGAGTAACCCTTTAAGGTTAATTTAAAAAAATATTATTATAAGTATTATGAAAAACCAAATGTCCGCTGAGTTGATTTGTAATGCTCACAGGAATGATGAAGGAGACGGCGTCGACAGGAACGAACAGGCTGGCGGCGAAAGCGGTCAGATGATGCGTGCGGCACACGGCTCGGCCCACGCTGGTCTCGGGGAGCGGATCCATGCCGTCCGTCCGCCACTGATTGGTGCTCTCGCTGAAATACTGACACAGCGACGTAAAGACGGCCACCTCTAGCCGGATCAGATCCGGATCGCCGGCGCCGCAGCCCGTGCTCACATTTATATAGTGATCACGCGTGGTGTCATAGGACCTGATGGAGAACACAAATCAGAAATTAGAAGAAAAAGCTCATTTGTGTGTATTAGCGCGTAATCGCAAATGCTTTTGTTTTATTGGCTGAAAATCAAAAACATAATTGACAAAATGAATAATTTAGAGTTTTATATCTGACAGGATGAGCCGCTCTCTTTGTGTTTTGTGAAACGCTCATCTTCACTGCTGATATTGATGAACGAGTCTCTGAGCAGGTTCTTCTGTGGCGGCTGATGTTGATTTTAACAAACAAAAAAGCCGCCCGCTTTCAAACGCATCATTTATTATAGATGAATGGCCTAACATCAACAAGCACTTCCAATATTATTCTGCCATATACAGCAGTGAGAAACATCAAAACATTAATTAGCAAGAGCTTTACTTTATGAAGCCTCTTACTTTGGAGACAAGAAGAAAGTGTAGCGTCGGTGGTCTAGGTCCCGCCCCCGCGTCATATTGAGCGTGATGCGTTTCCTGTCAGTGCTGTTGAATTCATTGGGCCATTCGGAGGTGTGCAGATAGGCTGTGATGAATGGATCCAATTCCCACTTTTCTGGAGAATCTGAGGACAAAGTGACGAAAACAAATAGGTGTTAAGAGATAAATAAAAACAAGAAACAATGCTCCCTGAAAATGCTATTTCACCAAGCTGACCTTTACAATACATTACTATACACTGACCATATGCTGTAATAACTAGTTATTGTTCCAATTAGTTGACTAGTTGGTTTGTTTGGCTAAACTAAAATGAACCTGGAGGGGTTACTGAAATAAAGCTTGAATAAAAATATATAAATATTAGGTTGAGACAATAAAAAAAAAAAAACTTACTAAAAGTGAAACACTAAAGTTACTAAACTGAAATAAAAATAAATTTTTGAAACAAAACTATTTTTTTTAAAAAAACAAAACACTAACAAAAATGACAAAAGCATATAGCAAATTTTCTAAAACTTAAAGTATAATAAAAAAAGCTCATTTAAAATATTAAAAACCACTATAATAATATATAAATAATAATAAAATAACACTATGACAAGTTAATGTCTTTTATTAATCAAATATCATGAAATATGTTTGTTTATTAATTTATTTATTATTTGACATTTCACAATTTGATGATATTTTCTCATTCAGCTTTCTAAACACTGATCAGATAGCATGAGATTAATTGTGATTATTTTTTATAGCACAAGTTTTTAACAGGAAGAAAAAATACAGTGGTGGCCAAAATTGTTAGAACACTTGGCATATTTAAGAGGTTTCAGTTGTTTTTGTTGAACTGGCCATAACAATACCCATAAAACGAACTATTGCCGGAACAACCTGCGACGGAAGGAATCTGCTGGAAGATTGAAAATGATGGACTGACCCCTCAAAGTACAGACCTCAACCCCATCCAGCAAATTTGGGGCGAGTTGGAAAATAAACTGGACAGATCTACTGTACATTCAAAGGAAAGCCTTTGGCTTGAGTTGCAGAAGGCATGGGCTAACATTAGTGTTGAAGTTCTCAGGAAATATATTGACACTACGCCACTAAGAGATGTGCTGCTGTAATTGCTGCAAAAGGTGGACATACCAAATATTAAACTTAAAGCTGCAGTCCGTAACTTGATGGCAGATTGTAATCCAGAAAGGATTATGTGTTTATGAAACACATGTGAATGAAATTAAATTATATTCCAGTTTGAAATGTGCTTCTGATTACAGATAGCCTGGGATTACACAAGATTTGTATTTTAAAGAAAACCAGTTCGAAGGGAGCATAGTTTGCTTTTTGGGTTTAAAGAATTCCTTAATATGAAATTCAAATGGTATGACGATTAGATTAGACTGTACAGAAACTGAAATCTACACGCTAATACACAATATACTCATAGTCACGCAATGCTAATGTTGTTAACATTAATAATTTGAGACTAAAGTATAACAATAATAATACTTTGCACAGTTTGATGTGATATGAGCTAACCGATCTTTAGATTAAATCACCTTTGGAAGCGCGATTTATTGTAGGGATGCACCGAAATGAAAATTCTTGGCCGAAGCCGAACAAAATGAAACACTGGGCCGAAGGCCGAATACCGAATACTGAACACGGTTTTTCGCATTTTTCCCCCCATGTAGGCCTATTTTGCCATTTGTTTTCACTATTGCATAAATTAAATAGCCAAAATGTGCTTTTTACTGTTTTGTCCCGCTTTTTAAATAAAAAAAAATCAATTACAAAACAACAATTTAAAAATTTAAAAATATTTACTTAACACTGAACATTTTTAACATTCTATCAGACATTATACCAACAATGCACAATTTAACTTAAAATTAATAAGTTACTGAATTAATATTTTTTGGCCATTTTTGGGACCCCCTTCTTGAATCAGGCATGTATTTTTACTGTACAAATAAATGCAGCCTTGCTGAGCAGAAGAGACTGCTTTTAAAACATTACAATATATTACAAATCCCAATTTGAACACTATGTGTGAATGTTATAATAAATGTATAGAGCTGTTGTAGGGTAATTATTGTTATCATTATTATTGTCTTATTTTTTTATTTTATTTTACAGAACAACAGTAAAATTATAATACTAACATTCATGAATGTTGATGGAGTTGTTGCTTTTTCTTAGATTTTATTTTGGCAGAAGACATTAGTGTTTCTTTTTGTTGACAACAGCATGCAGATATTTAAATGATTCTCATTACGAATTTGGGAAGATATTTGTCGCACGTATCACATTATCACATGTCCGTAAAAAAATTATAAAAATGTTACTGAGGAAATGATGAGCAACAGTGTTTCAGCGCAGAATTTCCTCACGCTTTGGACTCTGAACCCTGGTGCCGCGAGCTCGTGAAGCGCTTTTTGAACGCAATCCGTGCGTGTATTTGAAAACATAACATTCTGCAGTTTATTTACTAATCGTTTGAGGCCATTTCGCGATTTCAATCAACACAGTAACCAGCAACAACCACCTCTTCCTCTTCTCATCGGAGACATGAGATGCAGTACTAAGCAGTCTCTTGCTGTCTGTGCTTCGTGCTTGTAATGATTTTTGCGTCTTTCTCTGTCAGTTTTAAATACTTTCACACCGCAGACATGTTTGCTGCATTAGTGCGCGCCTCTATTTGATCGCGTCACGTCATTGTTCGGTACAATTTATTCGGTCTTTTCGCTAATTCGGCCGAACACCGAAAAAGGTTTTTTTGCTATTTTCGGCCGAACAATTTCGGTTGCCGAACATTCGGTGCATCCCTAATTTATTGTAATGCTTTTTTCCTCAGTTGGTCAGAACAAACGTGGCAGACTTGTTATTTACTTGTTCAGATGGCAGTATATGGTGAAAATTATTATTTGGGTCATACTTCCAAGACGTAGGCTAGAATCTGTGATTGCGAAGTACAGTAAACATCCACACCAGTGCGGTGACTGACAGCCACACATTCACCTCAAAACATTAGATTCATCCGTGCTGAAGCCGTGCCGACTCACAACCCCACGCAAGGAAGATAATTCCACACACGGCTGCAATTCCAGGTTTTCAAACAGAGATGGCGACAAAGAGGCAAAACTTACGGACTGCAGCTTTAAAAGTGGATAAAAACAGTACGACTCGCTTCATCTGATATTTGTTGTGCTTAGAGAAACCATCTGCATGTTTCATGACCATTATGAAATTAAATCATGTTTTGGAGGCAAAAATAGGTCAATATTTTCCGATCTGTCAGGTGTTCTAACAATTTTGGCCACCACTGTAAATCTATAATTTTGTAGAAAAATGTTTATCATGGAAGTGCTAATCACAGATAAATAATCTTATAATAAAATAATATTTTTAAATAATATATATATTTTTTTTACTTTTTATTTTATTTATATATATATATTTTTATATATTTTATTATTTACAAAGTAATATTTTCAGACAATATTTTAACACCTTTCTTAAGTACAATGACCATATTAAAGGTAATTATTTAATTGCAGAAACACCACATTACCTTTATAATACGACACCTGTGCTTTTTTCTCATACAGTATAAACTGGTCAATAGATTTTAACGTTTTTGCCACAGTTTGAGATTGCTGGTGAACGAGTTTCTTATTCTCAGTGGCTCCCCCTTGTGTTGGGCGTCTTACCGTCTAGTACGGTGAAGTTGAGTTGGACGTAGATTCCCGCCTGTCTGTTGGTGTTCCTCGTGCTCACCCTCACGACGACTGAACCGCACCGGCTGATGTTCTCGGCTCCCGCCGGCGGCAAGACAGCATCCAATCCGTTCCCATCCAGCCCAGCCACGCTCCCGTTATTAACGGCAACCGTTATGGCATGGCTGTCGTCCAGATCCAAGATGGGAATCTGCGTGCCGTTCACCGTGCGAAACTCCATGGACGCCACCTCCGTCGAGACGGTGTAATTGGTGACGTAGTTGAATGGAAACGGATTTGGCTCCACTTGGAACAGCAGCTGCACGATGCCGTCCTCGCTACTGGGCGCCAGAGCGCCCCCTGCTGCCCGTCCCAGACTGCTGTTGAAGGCTCGCGGGATGGAGAAACGCCGGCACTCGGGTGCGTCGCTCTCGCCGTAGCAAAGTAGGCTCTGCGGGTCGGCGCGTTTGCCGGCGGCGGCGATCTCTGCCCCGCGGAGGATCAGCGGCTCCTCGTTCAGGACGCGGCCCAGCATAAGGATTCGCATGAGGACGGAGGACAGGGTGTAGGCTTTGGCAGCCACCCGCAGCGGGTGATGCTGTTGCTCCTCTAAGAGAAGTGGAGGCAGCTGGGAGAGGCCGTCGTGGTTCTCGGCCTCCGGAGGAGGAGAGGAGGCAGCCTGGCTCACCTGGTGGATCAGGTCACCTGAGGGAGGAGACAGTGTGGAGGTCTGATTACTGACTGGATGAATACTGAAAACCAGCAGGAACAGGATAAAGGGCTCCATGAAAGACCAAAAAAGAGGAGTGATATATGTGCTACAAGACTGATTAGAATTTGATTTAATGTTGCAATTAAAAAAAAAATGAGTTGCATGTCGAGAAATCAGTTGAATTAATTGTAATTAATCACACTGTTCAGAAAAAAACAAAAAACAAAATGAAGATAAATCAAGTGAAGAGAAATAAAAACTTCTGTAGCATAATATACTTTTTACAAATTAAAATAGAAATTAATATTGAATAGTATTTTATATTTAACTAGAGATATACAAATCTTTTAAAAAGAAAGGGCATTTTAAAAATAAAAGCCCCAAAAAGGAGACAAATCAAAGACATTCGAAGAAAAAAATTGGTGACAAAAAAAAAACCTGTCAATAAATCAATCAAATTAATTTCAATTAATCACACTACTGAGAAAAACATTAAAATGAAGATAAATCAAATAAAGATAAATAAAAACTATTTTTGTGGTGGATAAGTCATATAATATAATATAATTTATTATATTAAAATTAATAATAAGAAATTAAAATTTTGTAATATTTAATATTAGAATAGAAATATACAAATATTTTAAACAGAAGGTTAATTTTAAAAACTCAAATAAAAACCCCAAAATGAAGATGAATCAAAGAGATTTTATGGAATTGTGCAGATGATGATATACAGGGTGGGCCATTTATATGGATACACCGTAATAACATGGGAATGGTTGGTGATATTAAAGTCCTGTTTGTGGCACATTAGTATATGTGAGGGGGCAAACTCCTCAAGATGGGTGGTGACCATGGTGGCCATTTAGAAGTCGGCCATCTTGGATACAACTTTTGTTTTTTCAATAGGAAGAGGGCCATGTGACACATCAAACTTATTGGTAATGTCACAAGAAAAACAATGGTGTGCTTGGTTTCAACGTAACTTTATTCGTTCATGAGTTATTTACAAGTTTCTCTTTGTTCACAGCCATTGACATGTCGAAGAGGTTAACACGTGAGGAGCGGATCGAAATCGTGTTGATATCTGGTGAACGCAGTAACCGGGTCATTGCAGCAGATTTCAATGTAAGACACCCTACGAGACCACCCATCTCCCATGCTACAGTCAGCAAACTGCTTGCTAAGTTTCGTGAAACTGGTTCAGTGTTGGATTTGCCAAAATGTGGACGCAAGAAAACTGTCACTAATGAAGAAACATCAGTGGCTGTCCTAGCTTCATTCAGCAAGAGCCCACAGCGTAGCACTCGCCGCATGTCACTGGAGAGTGGCATTAGTCGAACATCCCTTCGGCGGATATTAGCTACTCACAAATGGCACCCTTACAAACTCCAGCTACTGCAGCATCTCAACGAGGATGACCCATATCGGCGCACAGAATTTGCAGAATGGGCAAACAAAAATTGGAACAGGACCCTCAGTTCACGAAGAAGATTTTGTTCAGTGATGAGGCAAACTTTCATGTGAATGGTGAAGTTAACAAACAAAACCACCGCTATTGGTCTGACACTAACCCACATTGGATGGATCCCTCCAAGACTGTTGGAACAACAAAAGTGATGGTTTGGTGTGGTATATGGGGTACAACGATAGTGGGTCCATTCTTCATCAATGGAAACCTCAAGGCCACTGGATATTTGAAATTGCTACATGATGATGTGTTTCCCTCTTTATGCACTGAAGCTGGCACGTTCCCTGAGTTTTTCCAGCAAGATGGTGCACCACCACATTATGGGTGCCAGGTCCGAGCATTCCTAGATGAACAGTTTCCTGGAAAGTGGATTGGTCGTCGTGGGCCAGTTGAATGGCCCCCAAGGTCTCCCGATCTGACCCCCTTAGACTTTTATCTTTGGGGTCATCTGAAGGCAATTGTCTATGGTGTGAAGATACTTGCAGATGTGCAGCACCTGAAACTACGGATACTGGATGCCTGTGCTGGCATTTCTCCTGCGGTGTTGCTATCAGTGTGTGAAGAGTGGGAGAAGAGGGTTGCATTGACAATCCAACACAATGGGCAGCACACTGAACACATTTTATAAGTGGTCAGAAACTTGTAAATAACTCATGAAAGAATAAAGTTACGTTGAAACCAAGCACACCATTGTTTTTCTTGTGACATTACCAATAAGTTTTATGTGTCACATGGCCCTCTTCCTATTGAAAAAACAAAAGTTGTATCCAAGATGGCCGACTTCTAAATGGCCACCATGGTCACCACCCATCTTGAGGAGTTTGCCCCCTCACATATACTAATGTGCCACAAACAGGACTTTAATATCACCAACCATTCCCATGTTATTACGGTGTATCCATATAAATGGCCCACCCTGTATAATAATGATATATAATATATTTCAAGAATTAAAAATAGAAAAATAGAAATATGCAGATCTTTTAAACAGAAAGGTAATTAAAAAAATAATTACATTAAATTATTAATAAATAAATAAAGATTAGGGGCATTTTACTGAGAAATATTTTATTGTATTTTCTTTAGAATTAATTAAACTAAATTATTTTACAGCAATTATATATGTAGATTAGATTCAGATCAGATTTAGTCAGAAAAGAGAAAAATGAAAACATAAACAAGTGAACAATAACAGCTTGTTGCCTCTGGGGTTGTTTGTTTGTTTGTGACTGTGTTAGCATAACATAGCCATGAAATGGATGATTGTGTTTGCTGTCTCACTGGAGTCTAAGAGTGAGTGGGCGTGTGTGTTACCCATGATATTGAGGATGTTGTCTGCTATCTCGGTCGGGGTGACTGTGCCCTGTTTGGTGTCTGTCTGCAGGATCTCTAACATCGACTCTAGTTTGTCTAGAGTGCTGTTCTGACACTCTTCACACACAAACTCTCGACTCACAGCCTGCAAACAAACACACACAAGGCAGATTTTATTAACTTTTTCACTGTGACCGGTCGTGTGTCCCATGTCTTTTGAAGCGCTTCAGGATTCAGCTGATGTGAGGCGTGTGAGTGCGTCTCGTCTCACCGTGCACTGTGCGAGCGCCGCCGATGTCTGCTGGATGTCACTGACGGTGGTGAGGTCCAGTGACGTCAGCGCTCTGGTGATGTTTCCTCTGACGCTCACACGATACTGACGCTCTGCCTTAGACACCCGCTCACGTCTGCGGGAAACACCCTGCTCATACTGACACACAGAAACACACCACATGAGAAAAACACGAGAAAAACACGACGAACTGATGAATGAATGACTGACATAGATAGATAGATAGATAGAGAGACAGACAGATGGATAGATGGATAGAGATGAATGGATAGATAGATGAATAGATAGTTGGATAGATAGAGAAAGAAGGACAAAGGCAGAAGGATAGATAGATAGATAGATAGATAGATAGATAGATAGATAGATAGAGATGAATGGATAGATAGATGAATAGATAGTTGGATAGACAGAGAAAGAAGGACAGAGACGGAAGGATAGATAGATAGATAGATAGATAGATAGATAGGAGGATGGCGGGTCTCACCTCATTGAGGACGGTGATGAGGGCGAGCGAGAGCTCCCGTACTCTCTGTGAGTCTCCCTGACGGAGCAGCTCTCTGAGGGTGGAGTCGGTCAGATTGCTGAGCCAGTGAGGCAGACAGCTGAATCCGTCAGGAAGCGCCGGCAGCACCACCTCCATCGACCTGACACACATCACAAACTATTCACAGCGCTGCCAGCAAAGAACAGGACACGGGAAATCTTCATGCCAAATCATGCCAAACCGTGCCTTACTTGTTGCGGGCCATGACTGTCGCCCCCTGGTGGTCCTCTACCATCACAATCGCAGTCACCTGGTACTGGGCCGAGCTGAAGCCGGGCGGCAGGAAGGCCGAATGTTCTGGACTCGTGCCTTTATACACACAGAACTCCTCGCAATACAGCTCAGAGCAGCGCACCGCCAGCAGACTGTACACCAGCGGAGACTCGGTCTCGTCCATATCAGTGTAGCCTGAAAACCAGACGCGACTCTTCAGTCCTGGGCGGTATGACCAAAAATTTTTATCACGGTATTTTTCAAAATTATACCAGTTTGACGGCATATAACGCTTTTTTTTTTCCATGCATGATCGGGTGTTAACCATTTTCTACTGATTGAGCGAGGAAATACTATAGTAGATTGACTTAATTTTTTGTCATTTTAACTGAACTTAGGACTGGTGGTGGTGCTTAAGATATTGTTTGTCATTTAGTGTTTCTATAACAAAAGGGAAAAAAACTAAAAATAATACTGATAAGATAACAATACTACTATGAATTCTACTACTAATAACAATATAAAATGCACTAAGGATTAATGAGCTGCTGGGTTCATGAATACTAATCACGTTGTTGAATTGATTTGCTGAAATCCAAACAGGGACGATAATAGGTGAGCGCCAACCAATGAGATTGCCGTTTGCTCATTAGTCCCACCCACTACTGGAGTCACTAGCTCAGCACCTGCTCTTTCTCGGCATCCTACATGCAGTCCTTCTTCTCCAGTCTCACCTGAGCAGTTGAAGTGCACTCTCTCCAGCAGCGTGCGCACCTGAGACCCGTCCCCGTCCGCCCACAGAGAACACGTCCCGCCAGCTGGAGGCAGGTTGGGGTGGAGCTCGATGTAGGCCACGCCCTCGCGGTCCATGCTGTCATCGGTCACATGGAGGCTGAATATGTAGGAGTTTCCGTCGCGGAGGATGCCCTGTCGCAGGACCAGGTTCATGCTGTCGCTGCCCGTGGTGGTGGTGTTCAGATCCAGCACCAGCGTCTCGTTCCCTCCGGTCATCGCCGTCCACCTCTAACAACAACAGACACGGCGGACACGTCAGTGGTATTTCCGAGTCATTTCCATGTTATTATTTAAATTTAATTAAATAAATACAACACTTTAAACTGAGCAGTTTCTTTATAATAAAGTTAATTATTAAATAAATGTATTAGTTCAAATTAAATGCATAATACTAACTGAATAATTCTCTTTATTAATAATACAAATTATTTGAATACAACTACATTGTTATGCATGTATAAAGAAATTTTATATTAATATTTATATGATTAAAAACACTCGTAATGCATTTAAAACTTATTTTAAATGCATACAAACTTATATGTAGTTATAATTAACAAATCTAATTTATATTGTGTAATTTAATAAATGATTGTATTAATATCAGTAATAGATGTACAATTGCATTTTATACAGTATATAATTATTTAAAAGTGGTATGTATTTTTTTGTATTCTTATTTTAAAACTCTAGTTAATATTAAAATTATGTTTCATTTTTTTAGTATTATTTCCAATTCTGTTATTTTTTTAATGAGCTCCAATCAGTTTTTTTTCAGTAACCTTGCAGTGACCTCCATCACCATCAATCTGAATCGGCACTCATCTCAGACCCTAATGTTTGAAGCACTAGATAAGTGTCCCTGACTTGTACCCTAATATTTACAGTCTCTGGCTCATGGGAACCAGACCAAGGGGAAGGAGTGTTTGACCACTCGGTCACCAAGTAAATGTCTGTGCGTGTTTAACGAGGTTTGGCATGTCGTTAACGGTTAATGCAGTGGAACACATCACATCATAATGATGACATCACCCCGTGCGCCCACTCAGGTCTCCCCTCCCTCCGGTTCCCATAACCATAACATCACTCGAGTCTCAGTCTAAACATTATGAGAAAGCAGGTCGGAAAAAAGCAAGAGGCATGCCTGCGAAAAAAGAGAAAGCGTTCTAGAATGACATCATGCCACTATCTCTCCATGCAAAGCGATCTTCGATAAATTATGACGGTGTGTTTCCTCTAATAAATAAGGCATGAGTGACTCAGAAAAACAAATATGTCATTCCCAACATTCAGATTCTATGAGGACAGTGTTAATCCTAGGGACAAATTATATCATGCTTTCCATGCTTTTTGGAAAGCTAAAAGATAAAGAAATGAAAATGCTATGCCTTTCACCAGCCAAAAAAACTAATAGACATGGAAAGTCCCATTTTGATTCCATGATGTCCTTCAGAGATCTATTTGAGTGTCCCGACCCACCCGAAACAGCAGGGAGTATTTGTGAAAACCTGCTCGAAAAGTAACTACTGTATGTTTGTGTTTGATACTTCCCTGTATGCAACAGTGGTTTAATAGTAACCCTGTGATTGATGACAGCGTGTCATGAGTGCGCTGGTTCTCACCCCTCTGTGTGAGCTGTGACAGTTATTGCAGGTGCCAGCCAGGTACACATAAGAGTTCTGACTGATCTCGTAGCGAGACTGAGCTTTGCACGACACGCACTCCAGCGACACCATCGGGATGCGACCGCTTTGCACCCACACCTGTGACAAGGAGAAGAGACAGAACAACAAACTTTAAAGGGATAGTTCTCCCAAAAAATGAAAATGCTGTCATTAATTACTTCACCCTCATGCCGTTCCAAGACTCTCGTTCATCTTCGGAACACAAATTAAGATACTGTTGATGAAATCCAAGAGCTTTCTGGCAGCAATGTAATATGTCTGCATAGACAGCAATGTTCAAGGCCCAGAAAGATAGTAAGGACATTGTTAAAAAACTATTTTAACAATGTCTTTACTACCTTTCTGGGCCTTGAACGTGGTAGTTGTGTTGCTGTCTATGGAGGGTCAGAAAGCTCTCGGATTTCACAAAAAATGTCTTAATTTGTGTTCCGAAGATGAACGAGGGTCTTGGGGGTTTGGAACGACATGAGGGTGAGCAGGGCCGGCGCCAGGGCACCTCAGTCGGGGGGGCATTTAAATTTCTAGGGGGGGCAGCATGCACAAATTCTTTCTGAGGGGGCAATGCCCCCGTTTGCCCCGCTAGCGCTGGGCCTGAGGGTGCGTAATTAATTACAGAGTTTTCATTTTTGGGTGAACTATCCCTTTAAGTTATGCAATAATATTTTCTGTTGACTATGGAAACTGACATGGCAATTGATGGAAACTAATTAATTTGAAACATCTCTCATTCTTCGAACTGATTCAAATATTAACAATGTTAGTGCTGAGACTGGCAAATTTCCCATTCCTGTTGTGAATGTGACACGGGAATAATGAATTTATGAAGAAATAAAAGAATTGTGCGGGTCAATAGACATCACGAATTGGTTTCATCATGGTCCCCAAAGCAATCAGACCTTCAAATTTAAATCTCATGAAAAATTCCCTTTAGTGTCCGTCAAAGCATTTCAGTTCAGTGAGTGAAATGAGTTTCATATACATTCTCATTCAAAACTCACATATCATATCAGGCTTTCACATATAGCTTAGTATTGTGAAGGTCAGAACGTAAATTATGTTTTGAATTTTGTAATGAAGCTTCGTTTTACCTGTTCGGGCCAGTTAATTATAGCTAAATCCAAAGTATGCTAAATACAAATAAACATTTTGTAATTATGATAGTGACTAATTTGAATACTGTAGAACAAAACAAAAAGGTGGGAAACGCTAACAATGAATAGCAACCACTCATAATTTTGCTCATTTACATGCGCTGCATTGTTTTAGCTCACACTTCTCTATTGAAAGTATGCATATCAGTTAAAAGCACAAATACCCCCCAGAAAAAGGCACGATTTCACATCTCGCAGGCCGGTTTTGATTAATGAGATGGTGGAGGATGTGCTTTTGTTCATCATTTGAGGATTTACTGTGGTCATGATCGCTAGAAACTGTAAACAAATGTTTCTTTTAAATTAAAATCTGTTCACCGCCAGCTTTCCATGGGGCGGCAACAACGTGACGTTAATTGCGCCATTCAAAATGGCCTGAGTTTTTGATTGTGGATAATTAGTATTCTATAATAAGCCTAATTTACATAGAAAAGAGGCATGTTTGCACTGAAAAGAATGACAATGACTTCATTAAAATATTATACAGCTCTAGTCAGTGCACTTTGAAGATGCTTAAACTGGACGGCAGGTAGTTGTTGAATAAAATGCAGGTTTCATGCACAAAAAAAATCCAACATTTTATTTGAAAAGATTAAAAATATAAAAAAGTTAAAATGTGATGAGATGTATTTTGGAATATAAAACATCTGTATGAGCAATGAAGAAAAACAGCTGTTGATCAAATGACAAGAATCAATAACAAGAAATATTTGTACATGCAACATACAGTATTAGGTATGAAAAGCTGGCAGTAATCAATAAGAGCACTCACTGTTTGGTTTGTGGACTCTGGGGTCATGCCTTCTTTGCTGACGGTCAGGCGAAAGGTATACTCAACATCTACCTCCAGTTCAGAACCAGAGATTCCCAGAACCGGGTCGCTTGGACCCAACCCAAAATGCAAAGTGGAGCAGTGAGCTGGGCCCTGCAGGGTTAAGTTAAAAGACAGAATCACTGCAGATGGTAATTAATCAACTCATTTACCTGCCTCAGGATATACAAGACAAGAACATAATCATCAAACAAGTTTTGGTACCTTTGTTGTTTAATGACTTTACCTAATGAGTTTTCTAATAGTATTTTAATCACTGACCATGACTTTGCTTCCTGAATACATGTTTGACTCCCACAAAGTGTACTTTCTGTCTTCATTTTGGACAATAAATCTACTGCGTTATCATTTAGAACCTAGAAAATGTTGTTTTAAGGCATTTTGCTTAAAGTGTGCTTACGCTTCCTTTAAAATAAGTGTCACCTGTTTTTTTTATTTTTATTTTATCATCTAATGCAATGACATTCATACATTTTTAATGTGGCTAAAGTGTTATTGTTGTTTTTTGGTGCCAGTGGAGCTTGAAATATTTCATTATACTTAATACAATATTCCTTTGAATTTCTGTCAGTGATAAAATGTTTTAATAAAAAGCAGGAATCTCTGGCTCCCCTCCGGCAGTGATTCTGATAGGCCGGGAGAACTCTAAGGAATGCTGAGTTTATCCACTGCTAGTTATGTAACTGGTCTCAAGTATACACCACCCAAACATCCACGTTTGTGGCACATACTTCACATATTTTATCTTTCTGAGCTGCTGTGTGCAAAGTTAAGCCTCTGATACTAGATGTCCCTCACATACTCAAACAACTCTCAGATTTACACATTCACATATCTGTTACGAGCTTTTACCTCTCAAATATGCCTATGAGCTCCGTGAACAAAAGCACTTTATTGTTCATTGTTTTAATGCCAATTACTCAAACTCTCAAACCCTCTCTCAAGCAAGATGTTTATTTTACTTTTTCATCCACTGACCATTTCCAGGAGAAAAAACTCTCAAATTGGATTGTTCAGCTTAAGACACTTGAGTACTGAATGAACAGTCATGCACAACAAGGTGCTTCACATATTAGAAGCATCTAAACTAGTGATCGACCGATATTGATTTTTTAGAACCGATACCGATACCAATTATTTGCATGTTTATGTGCCCGATAACCGATATGCAGAACCGATATTTATTTACTGTTATAAAGTACTTCACTTTGGTTTTTTCTCTTTTCAGTCATCTTTTTTGTTTGTGTTTAAAATTTGCACTCTTTCATGTTCAATTTAATCTTCATATTACAACAATAAAAAAACATTTTATTTATAAAAAGCATCAGCAGCAACAACACTAATATTAACAATAAGCAAAATGAATGTAGAATATCTAATGTTTTCAAATGGAGAAAATAAAGACAGGAGTCATATCAACTTCATTTTAAATTACAGTTTTACTAGGTTTATAAGCTGTTTAATAGACTCGAGAATAATTCACTGGATAATGTTAATTCACTGAATAATATTCTCTGGAATATTGGAATATAACAAACTTTTATTTTTATTTTTTATAAATACAAAGTATTTTATTGCATTTCTCAAAATTATTGTTTTTGTCCTTGTAGATTATGAAATGCCTGCTGACAGCGCGGTTTATCAAAGAATACTCAAACTGCGATCGCTCGCGGAGATAAATTATTAATTTCCATAGAGTTTTTATTGTATTTTTTATATGTATTTATTTAAATGTTTATTAGCGAAATAAATTATATAGTAAATGCTGCTACAATTTAAAGGTGTTTTAAACAAGTGAATCTTAAAAGTTACATGCGGAGGCCGTGCTGGAGCATTTCCTGAGCATCAACCCGCTGAGCGAACAGCAATATGAAGCGGATTCACAAGGCTAATGATGAGCAAATATACAACAGAGAGAAAATTTAATTCAGCGCTTTCATTTCCAACATGCGCGCATTCATGGTTGTATTGTTTGCAAAGTTACATCCGTATTGGGAGAGGACTTGACGGTTTTGAGTGTGTCGAGCTCGTCCGTCCGCACTCATCCGCGGCGAGTATACTTTGAAAGCTGCACGGATGCGGCTGTGCTCGAGACAGGACAGAACTCGGAAAGTGAAACTTACCCGGGCCTTTAGACTATACGTGACTCCGACTTCACGAGACTAACGATGAGCATAGACACAGAGAGAGAATTCAATTCAGCGCTTTTATTTACAACATGTGCTCACTCATGGCTGCGTATTATTTAATTCAGGCAAAGTTACGTCTTTATTGGGACAGGACTTGACGGATTATTTATATGACTCCGTGAGTTGCTCTCTATTTCTTAGAGCCAAGCTGCATAAACTACATAACAGGCATTTATGTAATGCATCTAATTTGTGCATTAATGGCTGTTATGTTAAATAAAGTTTACTAACTACAGCAAATCAAGTACTTGTGCATGCCGTTGTTGTTGTCTCGTCTCCCCTCAGACGCGCTGCAATGGCGATCCTGCGCGCAATTCTCATAACACCCACAAGATGGCGGCATTTATCGGTGAATCCGATATTACAAAACCGATATCCGATTATGGTAAAATGCTTAAATATCGGGGAAAATATCGGTAAATCGATATATCGGTCGATCTCTAATCTAAACACCAACATTAGTTCTTAAATCTATTGCTATTTTACAGCTTAAATCAGGGATGTCCAATTCTGCTCCTGGAGGGACGATTTCCAGCAGAGTTTAGCTCCAGTCCCAACTAAACCCAGATGAACCAGCTAACTAAGGTCTTCAGGATCAATAGAAACTTCCAGGCAGATGTGCTGGAGCTGAACTCTGCAGGAAGATGTCCCTCCCAAAGCAGGATTGGACATCGTGGCCTAGATCCATTTATTGCAAGTTTAAGACTTCAAAAGCATTCATTTTTATATATCTGTTACACAACAATCATGATTACCTTTGAGGTGCTCACACATTCCCAGTGGTATTTCAGCAGAGACTGGTTCTCTGTGTCCAGGTTCGGGTCATAGGATTGCTCTGCGCTCAAATGCAAATCTTGAGTCTTGGACCACACACGGTATGTGCCACCCTCGATGATTGGCACCAGCTTTTTGGACATGACTGAAAGTTGAATACATGCTGCCTTCCGTAGTGGCACCCCCTCATAGGACAGAGAAAAAACTAGAGTGTAGTTCCCAGCAGAAATCGACATCTTGGGCACTGAAAGTTGGAGCCTCCGGACGTTGACTTCTGGGGGGAGACGGACCTTAGACGGTAGTGGACCTTTCTTGTCATCATTCTGACATCGAGGGGAGGTGAGGATCTCCCAGAGGTACTCTACTCCATAGAGGCCACAGCCTTTTAAATTCACATTGGCCTCTACCGAGGTTGGCTGGTAACGCCAGATGGCGAGTCGTGGAGCTTGAATGATCTGAACTTCTGGTTCGTCGCATTTTAGGACAGAGATGTTGACATTAACCTCTGCTGTAACCCAGCTCACCAGGTTACTGATGTTAACTCGCACCATATAGTGACCAGGAAGGATGTAGATATGGCTAAGAGAAGGTGTAGTTGTGACAGCTCCAGAAGTACCATCCCCAAAGTCCCACTGATATGTCGCTGGAGTGGAAACAGGAGTGATTCCCACATGGAAGCTGACCGTCTTGTTTACAAAGGTGTCGCTTGGTTGAGCATCCAAGGTGGCTGACCTGATAATGTTCTGAACTCGTATAACCTTGGTCACATTTAATCCGTTTAAAGAATTGAATGCTCTAAGGAATATGGTCAGATTGCCTGGCTGTTCTGGCACATATGTCACTGACTTGCCAACCCGAGAGATCTTGATACCATGATGAAGGTCAAAGGTCCACAGAATGGTCAGCGGATCACGTGTCGGTGTGCACGCTACATAAGCCCTAGTTACACCGACAGGTATAGCGGCATCACAGCAGTCCAGTATAGTCAACTTGGTCACAGGCTCCATGACTTCAATGTGCAGAGTCCTTCGTTCTGAACTCACTTGGTTGTAGGCAGTAAGGTTGACGTAGTACTTGGCCACACTAGTGAACTGGTGGATGTAGGTTTGATTGGTCAGAACAACAGTTGCATCACCACTAATGCTCAGGATGAAATCAACAGAAGTTCCAGATGAGATCGAGATGGTAAACTCAACGTTTTCACCAACCGCAGCAATTTGTTTGCTGGCCTTGAGCTCCAGACCCTGGATACGGTCTTGAATGGTAAATTCACGTGAGCACATTTCTCTGTTGATGTCATTAGTGGCGTTCAAAGCGACAGTGAAAATTCCCGGTTTGGGGAAGATGTAGGAGGTGGTGCGCTGTTTCGATTTCGTGTTATCTGGCAATAGCCACATCCACAAAATGTTGGATCCCATCTCTGTTTCTCCACGCAGAGTAACATTGTCCCCTGAAGCTACAAAGTTCTTTGTAACATTTGTGGCGATGAAAGTCAATCCCGAGATCGGTTCTTGAATGCTGATCCACTTTGAGACCACTTCCGAGCTGACTTTGTTGGAAACCTCCACATTAACCAGTTTCAAACCTGTGCTTCTGAAACGGTGCATGACTGAGGACATATCAGATGTTAACAGTTCACCATTTGCCCACCATTTGTAATGAAGTGCCGTCCCAAAACTTGCAGATACTGTCATATTTGTCATGGCATTTACTGCAGCAGGGTTTGGTGAAATCTCAAGGACCAGCTCCCTTACAGGATCCAAAAACTCAATAGTTTTGTTCACAGCCAGCTGGCCAAGCAAGTTTGTTGCCTTGAGGAGGACATCACAAGGACCAGCAGTGGAAAAGTTGAGGTCTATGGTCTTGCCCGTGAGGTTGTAGTCATGGTTTTCATGTTCCCTCAGAAGGTTCCAGCTGAAGGTCATATTGGTGCCCTCTTTTAATGAGGCTTGTAAGTGAAGGACATGGTTGGTTGCAAAACAGCATCCTTCAATAAGCTCATCAGCCACTATCTGCAAGCCCTCCAACTCACGCTGCACAAAGATGGAAATGCTTGACTGAACAGTGCCGATGTTGTTTTCTGCAGTAACGATGACATTGAAAGTCCCAACGGAGCGAAACGTGTAGAACATGGTGTGAGAGCCTGGGATTGATGTGCACCGGTCACAAAGAATCCAAGAGTACCTCACATCATCTCCTTGGTCAAGGCGTGCCTCGAAGTGAACGGAAGTGTTCAAAGGGACATTAACAAGGCTGGCATTTACTGACAGTCCTGTGATTGGGGCCAAGACCACAACGGAAATCTCATTTCTGGTCTCACTCACTTCATTCTTGCCTATAACACTGATGTTAAACCTGCCCGAGGAATTGTAAGCATGTGATACGTTTGTCCCATTAAGCTGAGTCCCCTCTCCAAAATCCCAGATGTAGACAGCATTCTCAGAGTCTGAAGATGCCTTGAAAGCATAGTCTTGGTGTAAAGAAAGATTGTTCTCTTTATTGCCATTATGGCTGATCAGCAAAAAACTGACAGATTGTTGCACCATAACTAAAACAGTAGCGTTGATACAGGAGATGTTGTTGAGTGCAGTAACCGTAACCAGAAATTCCCCAGGACTCTTGAATGTAAAGGCCATCTCCTTACCACCTCGAACAGGACCTCTTGAGTCAAGTACCCCAAAATCCCATAGGTAGGTATAGTTAAATTCTGGGAAGGCAGCTACTGTAAATCTGCTCTCCTCACCAAGCTTGATGTGTGTTCTCAGAGGAAACAAAGACACTGTTGTGAGTTCAGGTTGGACGCAGACCCTTCTGAAAAAATTTGCCTTGTTGGCTTCACTTGACATAAGTAGCAAGAGATTGTATTCGCCACTCTTAATGTATGTGTGCGTTATCATTGGCGTTCCATACTGAGTTTCGTTGGGGCTTCCGTCTCCAAAACTCCACACATATTGATGTCCTGAAGCATTCCCTGACACAAATGCATGGAAGAGCACCTCTTTGTTTTCCCGAATGCACCCGGGAGGTTCTAGCAATAACACTTGCAGCACAAACACTTCAACAGGTACGGTTACCCATTGAGAGCTCACAGCATTCTTTGCGGTGACATTTACAGTGTAGTTTCCATCTTTCCTGTACGTATATTCAACTTTGGGTTCCATACCCGTGTGCACCGTTCCATCACCCATGTCAAAGCTCCATGTTACATTGTTGCCTGCTTCCAGACTTGCCGTGACAACGGTAGGAGTGTTGCATTCCGTGGGAGCAGAGGACATCACCTCCAAGCCCTTAACATCCTCATAGACTATAACTTCCATGCAGGTGTCTGTCCAGCTAATGGTGTTGTTGACATTCACGCAGATATTGTAGACACCGCTGTGAGCGTGCGCGTGAGGAACCCTACGTTCACGCCCCTGCTGTACACTTGAATTGTCACCAAAGTTCCAGGTGTAGATGATGCCGTAGGGAGATGGTAGGGGGTGGGCCTCAAAGTCAGCTGGTTTTTCGGCAAGTAGCAGGGGTGGGTCAATCTCGATTTGCACACTTGTCAGAATGCTAAAGACGTATACATCGACCTTGCATGTCTTGTTCTCATAGCGGTTGGAAGCCGAGAACAATAGGGTGTACTCCCCTGCAAGAAATATGAGTAAAAAAAAACAATGTAGATATAAAAAAAACCATACAAATAAAATCTGGATAAAATCAATATGAATACACAAAATTTTTTTTTTTACCTGGCTGTGCATAAATGTATTCCACATCATCACAAATCACCGCCTGGTTACTAGAGGGGTTATCGTAAGGGGGCTTAATCTGATGTGTACGGTTTCCTCCATCTCCAAACCACCACCTGTGACACATAAAAACCATCAAAACAAACACACACACTGCATGCCAGATTACATGCATTATTTTACAAGTGGTTTCACAGTTTACGCCCAATGGAAACATGCCAATTTTGCAAAAAATCCCATATATCGCAAAAAAAGTTTTTAAGCTCGCATGAGGTGGTTTTTCAGGCAATTCGAAAAAGTAATATATCACAAAACTGCAATAGAAACAGTTTTTTTCGCATTTACAGGTCACCTGGCATACGTAAAAATCACATGATCATTCTTTAATGTACTATAACCTCCAAGAAACACCTCATATGGCCACTCTCGAATATAAGAGGCTTTCCTGGCCATTAATGCTTGGATAACCCCGTATTTACACTGCATTACAGCTTCAACATGTTCACCGGAGCTGATCGCGGCCACTCTAGTCAATGCTTGTGTTTATACCAGCTGCGCCGCGCCACGTTTCAGAAGCATCCCATGAGTGACTTTCCACACTGCTTTACTAAAGATACATCTTCTTTGATTAAAAATAATGGCTAGTGCTGTGGCTGCAATATACATAAACCTAACAACATCCGTAATCTGTAATCTGTAATGGAAACCCGGCTAGTGTAGACAACGATTTTAAATAGTGTTGGAAAGTACTGAATCTTGATTTTCATTGCACAAGTCATTGGTAATGTGACCTTACCAAAGATGGCAACCCATTTTACTCATGTAAAACAGTACTTTATTTTATCAGTAGGTACTGGACAGTGCTTGGGGGGAGTTGAAAAATAACTTGACAAGTCACTTTTGCATTACAGGTTGTTTTTTTTCCTTCTGAATAATAATACACTGTGCAAAGTAAGTCCAGGAACATGCATTAAGTTAACTCTGGTTTCATGGTGGCTTTAAAGACAAGCTTATTGCAGTACAAAAGAGGGGACTAAAGGATGGGGGAAAGACAACTTTGAGTCTCTTTTGGTGCCTCGGGAATTTGTAAAAGCAAGGTGGCAGGTCTGTTTTGAAGATATTTTTAGCTGGAGGGAATAAAAGCTCTTTCTTGCAAATCTCGCCGTCTGACTCATCGCTGCGGGAGGGAGAGGTGGAGCTGCTGTTGAATCATCGCCTCGGCTCCCAGCGATACACCTTCATCTCTCGCTCCAACTTATCCCCACTTTCTCTACAGAAGTGGAACCCAAAGGAGAATCAGGTATCACGATTGAATGAACAAGCGGCGGGCTGATTTCCACAGATACTGAGCAGACGAGATAAAAGAACAGGGAAGAAATCGCCCTACAGTATTTGTTGGACAGACTTTTTTTGACAATAAATAGAGAAATCTATGAAATAAATAAATAAAGCAGACATCTGCAGTGGCACGCAGCAGGCTTCTGGGGGATGGAATGGAAACTTTGGGAATCTTTCTATGCTCGGCGTTGAAGGGAAAATTCTTGTCAGCATTCTGCGCTAACCACAGACTGTAAATCTAGAGGAAAGTGCCACTAAAGGGGAGCAGGCTGGGAGTGTGTGAGGCGGTGGAAACTGTAGAGAAAAAGTTTGTGTGCACACTGTGTGCATTAAACAGTCATGAGTCGCGAATATAGAAAGCCATCTAACTTTCCAAGAAGAGTTATTTAAAGAGAGCATTCACAACCCATTTTACTTCCATAAAGCATGAAAGAGCTTGATTTTACTCATCAGGAACTGATTATATTGATTTGGGTGTTTCATCTCAACGCATCCCAATTCTAGGACTTCTTTATGAAATCTATCATTTGCTACTATTGCTCTATTTTTAATGACAATATCAGTCACAGGCATTAAATTACTGCAATAATTCCATTACTGCATTTTAAAAAGACTAAAAGAATTAGGAATAAACACAATAAATTGTTATTATTGGCTGATTTGTTACATTTACATTTACATTTAGTTATTTAGCAGACGCTTTTATCCAAAGCGACTTACAAAAGAGGACAATAGAAGCAATCAAAACCAACAA
>JAFVLL020006866.1:0-15554 GCA_021397915.2 Tor tambroides | reverse complement strand
TGGTGTTTTGATCAGATTTCTGTTAAATATATATTTATGCCTTAGCCATCTGATCTGATTATCTGCCTGGAAAAGTGTCTTATGTGTAACATTAAGACCAGGTTGGGTTTGACCTACATTCAGTTTCCAAGTTACTCCATGATGTCAGGGTTTTTCTTTAGCTCTGTTTTTCTTTCTGCTCCGCAGTCTTTTCATTCTCTTTACCCATCCAGTTTTCCGCCCATCCATACTGCCGCACCACCATCCCTCCCTTCTTCTGTCGTTCTCTCTCTCCTGGGTCACCCGCCACTGAAGAGGAAAAAGGGTTGTTTTTTTTATCAAAGTTCCCCTGAGCCTGAAGTGTCACGATGTTATCTCACCCTCCATCTCTACAATGGCCAATTACTCAGCACTGCGATAAAGTTAAAGCAGTTACAGTTGCCTGTGTGTGTGTGTGTGTGTGTGTGTGTGTGTGGATTAACAGACAAGCAAACCCAGTGGAGTATATCAAATATTGCAATCACATTCCACCGCCCATTATTACTTGAGCTTATTTTTATTGTTTTGCAATAGATTGCAATGTGGTTTCCGTGTAATAAACTGCCCATGAAAAACAAGCTCAGAGATTTGGATGATAATTGATTAACTATGTAAGAGTAAAACAGGATTTTCAGCTAAAAAAAAAAAAATGTAGGGCAGGAAACAAGTGAATGGTGAAAAGTTTGCATTACAGAATGAAACTGATGAATGATGTGATGCTCATCAAAAAAAAAAACAGAAAACAGAACCCCTGCAGACCCTCATGACTGTGTCTCTAGGTAAGCAAGTCTCTTAAAATATCAGATCATTTGACCTTGTTATGACAAGACAAGGTTAGTTCATGTTGTAAAATGTCATGTGGTGCGACTCCACAAAAATGGAATTGTGGAATTAATAATTAATGATATCTGTTAATAATAATACTTTTTACCTTGAAAAAGGTTTAAAGTTTGTCAAAATAATAAATAAGATTTGTACACGCACATGTATTCAAGATTAAAGGAAAACATATTTTTACTTTTTATTTAATGGTTACACCACATGACATTTGTATATATTGTGACGTACATCTGAGTGCAACAGATTATCGGGAAAAAAAGAGAGGGAACAATTTACTGGCTGTTGATTGGAAGGAGACAATTTTTATTTGCTTAAAAAGTATGAGCTCAAAACATTTTATATTTTAAATATTCATGGACGAAACGTTCACAATAACATAAGTTCAACATGCAGTTTCTAAGAATTAAACCAGATATTTACAGGTTATTCATTTTTCTTTATCATTAAGATGTTTTAACTTTAAACCGTTGCTTCCAGCTTCCAGTCCTTTATCCATAATATTGTTTTCTAGTGAAAAAGTCATCTCGTCTGAATCAGGAGAGAAATATGCACCAAGCACTGTTTACAATTGAAAACAAGTGAAAAAATCATTTTTGTTGGATTGTGATGTGAGAGGACAAAAGGGGGTGGACTTTTTCACTGGATGAAGTGTTGTTATGGATTATGGAGTCCTATTTTGGCCAAAAGTGACATCTTAAAGTTAATTGTAGAGCTGTGGATGCCTTAATGATAGATTTGTTTCTTACAAACATGCAAACATTTTCTCTTCACAAGGCATTAATTGATGGACGGGTGTTGTGTGGATTACTCATTCACTGCAGAGGATCCATTGATGATCAAGTGATATAATGCTAAATTTCTCCAAATCTGTTTCGATGAAGAAACAAACTGATCTTGGATGGCCTGAGGGTGAGTACATTTTCAACAAATTTTCATTTTTGGGTGAACTATTCCTTTAAGAAATTAAATGCAGTTCATTTTTTTATGAATGGCATACTTTCAATTGTCTCTGTATATTAAATAAAAAAAATAAATTAAAAAAAACTTTGAATTTTGAACAAAATTTTGGTTGGAAGATTTAGTGGAAGCAAAGCAGTGGAAGTCCCTTCTCACCATAACGCCTTCCTCTTCTGGTCTTTTGTTCTGTCAGGCTTTGGGGGGAAAAATCTGCTGCGCACACACTTTCATATCTAAGCCGGCATCAAAGTCTTATCCCTTCTGGTTCTTCTGCAAGCAAAGCTTTAGCTACAAGCTATTGATTTCAAAGCCTCTAAATTGGTGGTTATCTAGCAGAGAGCCATTAGCCTAGCTCAAATTAATGATGAGCAACATCAACAGAGGCAGCAGGCAGAGAGAGGGGGGTTGGAAATGATGGAAGGCGCTCAAAGCAGCTCTCCCTGTTGATACAGCTGAAGACAGTACCGTAGCACAAAAGTGACAAATGAATTTGGCTGACAAGAAAGAGAAAAAGAAAACGCCGCTTTTATTTATATACTCAGACGGACGGTTACTTCACACAGCCACATCTGTGATAACAATTCCACATGCTGGATTCCTCGGACAGATCATCTACATTCCAGACTCTCGCCACACAGATTACTCTCAGCACACACACACACACTCTCTCCGTTACGCTTTCTGTTACTTTTCGTCTGTGGAAATGAAGCCATCAGTCAAAATGGTGAAAAATGAACCCATTTTAGGCATTACATAATTAGTCTACAAGGAAAAAGTAATAGGAAAAGATTTGAGCACAGATAATAAAAATCAGGAGACATATTTGGAACGGCGTGTGGGTTATATATAGCACCATTATAATTATATCACAAATTCTCAATCAGCGGAAGAAGGACAGAGAGAGGTGTACTCTCTTCAGGTCTAGACAACATTTAACGTACCAAAGCTGGTATTCATTTCCGCAACCAGAGAACAGGGGGAACATTCCGGAGAAGTATCCCTCCCCAGTCGAGAGAAAAAGAGAGAGAGAATAAAAGAATAGAGAATATGAAGAGCAGGTGACATTTGCTCAAAAAAGGCAAGAGAAGGAACAGAAAATATGTCTGTATGAAATACAACATCAATAAAAGTGAAGATGTAGGGTGGCCTTTAAATTAATCTCATATCCTCCATCACACCACACACTCTCTCTCTCTCTCTCACACGCACACACACACACACACAGAGAGAGAGAGAGAGAATATCTCTGGCAGAATGGCTGTAGGGTGTGTTGAGTAATGGTAGAGATAAATCATCAGCTCTTCAATGTTTCTCGCTCTGTCTAGAGGAAGAGCTTGGCTTTAGGCTTTACAGAGTCAATACGGTTTACATACACAGACCTCAGAATCTATATTACTGAGAATGTCTCATAAACATACACCGTAAACAATAAACTGAAGTATAGTTCAACTGCAGCCTTAAATTTAAAGTAAAATTAAAGTTACAACCTGCAATGATAAGCACTTTGAATATAAAGCAGTCAAGTTGAAATCTCATAAAATCAAGTAGAAATTATTTAGACCAGCTAAATGGATGGAAACAAATTTAGCAATATCACATGAGAAAGGGTGCTGTATTGTGTGTGATATTATTTTCATGCAGTGGTTCAATAAGCAAGAAGTTCATTTCGAGTGGTTTATATTTTTTACAAAATCTGTTTGGAATGCACAAACACAGACAAGCAGAGAGATACAAACAGTAAAGGCCCATTCACAAAAAGGAGAAGTATAACACCACAACTATATAACAATAATGGCTCAGAGAAACTATATTGTTGGACTTACTTTCAGAATGATTTTGTCCAGCTGATGAATTGTAGTCAGTGGTATAGTAATGTATAAAGCACAAAACACACAGAAGTCACTTTTAAACCAAGCAGCCTTCTTTTGGTCAGCACTGCGATTTTGCATGAATTTCATGTCGTGTGGAATCTATAGGAATGACTGGATTTTGTCTGTGAAATTTTGCCGAACAATGGCAAATGTGACTGGAACTTTTATGGTTATACAATCATTTCGGTTGATAATACTCAACAGCTGTTTATGAGCACTGTTTAGTCATATCACACATTTACACTAAGCCTTTAAGAACTTGCGGAGTAAACTAGTTTCCTGCTTTTGGAACCTGATAGAGCATTTGCTGAAAACCACAAGACACGTGACGTCAGACTTAAGCTGATTGATCTAATAGAGTAAATGAGTTGATAAGATCTGAAATTATTTGCGATTCAGTTTGTATCATTTGGACAGTTCACTCGTATACTCACGTTTAGTTATCTGAATTAAGAAATAGTGTACACATAATAGTGTACACATATATGTGACCAAGGACCACAAAACCAGTCATTAGGGTCAATTTTTTGAAATTGAGATTTATACATCATCTGAAAGCTAAATAAATAAGCTTTCCATTGATGTATGGTTTGTTAGGATAGGACAATATTTGGCCCGAGAGACAACTATTTGAAAATCTGGAATCTGAGGGTGCAAAAAAAAAGAGAAAATCGCCTTTAAAGTTGTCCAAATGAAGTTCTTAGCAATGCATATCACTAATCAAAAATTAAGTTTTGATATATTTACGGTAGGAAATTTACAAAATATCTTCATGGAACATTATTTTTACCTAATATCCCAATGATTTTTGGCATAAAAGAAAAATCGGTAATTTTGACCAAACAATGTATTTTTGGCTATTGCTACAAATATACCCGTGCTACTTAAGACTGGATTTGTCGTCCAGGGTCACGTATTGTTTTTATATAAAGCTAATTATTATTACTATAGACTGACCCTAACCTAAAGCCTAAAATGAAACTTTCTACATTCTTCGGAAAAAAAAAAAAGAAAAAAAAATTATTTTTGTCAGATTCAGCTTACGTTTAGGGATGAAATTCCACATACACAAATGTGCAACACAGTCAAGATAAAAATAAATAAATATACCCAGTGACACACTGGTGTCCAGGGCCTTTAGTGTAATCCCTCTTCTTTCTTTTTTCTCTCTCTTTTTCTTTGGTTCTTTAGCAGACATACACAGATGGCCCTATTGACCGCTCACATACTTGACATTCCAGCCTGTATTCCAGTGTCTGCCTTCCTCGGGCCTGCAGCCAGCGCTCTTTTCCACATTCCTTTTTTTCTGTCTCAAGTTGTTATGTTCAGCAATCTCAAAAAAGCGTCTTTTGGTACTAAGTACAGCCTGGTAGACTGCAATCACAGCACTGGCTGTACAGCCGTCTGTTACACACACACACACACACAGAAAGAGAAACCACCCACATTTTCCTTTCCTGTACATACAGCTGAAGCACTATAACAGAATTTGGCAAAGTCGCCGGTCATGTCTTACAGACCATATGTCAGCTGGAGTGTTTGTACGACTGTAGAAATAGGTTTATATATGTTTGCACTATAGATCCCGCGAGTACCCATCATGGCAAGCATCCATTAAGCTAGTTGTTATTTTTGTCCTGAAGAACTGCAATCTGCATTCCATTAGCATTAACCGAGAGATGAGAAAAAAAAAGAATGATTATTAGTGCTGTGTTAGGGATTTGAGCAAACCTAAGCCTAAGTACCACCGCCATACACTTATTTTATGCAAATTTTGTGAAACAAAATTAAAAATGCCAAAGAGTAACACTAAGATGCAAATGAAAATGTCCAAAATGCAAATACAAACAAACATGTATGCTTGATTTAGGTGTATAATAATAATCATTACATTTTTTTTGCTAAGAAGACATAAATGACGATGGAAACGCAGTTTCAGAATAATAGAATAGAATATGCATGATTGTCCCATTTTTTGGGGGGGGGGTTGTCTTGGATTCAGCAATCAGCACGCATAGAAAAAGTCAAGTGATTGAATAATTCACTCAGACAAGGCAATGGGTCTTATTCACTAATCACTAATCTGTGTTTTCACATACAAACTATGATTTACTAATAGGTTTAATGCTGAAATTAATTCTAAATTTACGCATTGTTTGAGGATCTTGCTGCACATTCTAGTGAGAGTCTGTCTTTAGAGAGTGTCAAAAGGCTGTGTGGAAACCTTTATGTGGAAATGGTTTGGGTGTTTTTTATGCTAATTACTAACCTCCAGCAATTTATTAAAACACCAATTTATTAACTTTTAATAAATGTTAACCAATTCAAGTGTGTACGATGTGTTGTGAATAAGTTCTCCTGTGCGTATAAAATACAAATAATTTACGCAAGACCAAATATCATTAACAATCGCCTGTCTGTGCGCTTCATATAAAGTGGCTACTATTAGCTTCCAGTTCCAACTTCTGAATGTTTCAGACGTGACAGTTTTGAGATGGAATGGCAATGCTTCCTATAAATTAAATTCACAGTTTGGACTGAAATGTAGCTAATGCGGATACCAAAATTCATGTGGCTTGATGGGATGTGTGCTTTTAAGCAATCACATTTGCCAAAATAAAATCCATATCTAGGAATTAGACCTGAGAGTGATTTAGCTTCACTAAAGCAACCACCCATAACACCTCAGCAGCCATCTAGTAACACCCAAGCATCAAGCACCATAGACTTTTTCTTTTCATTTCCAAGCCTTGTGCCACATGAGAGTCAGTTGTTTGATATTTCCACAGGCTATTTTTGAGTTCACAGTCAAGGAGAAAAGAGGTTTGAGTCAGTTTGTCTTCCAAGCAGGAACTTGGCACAAAACATGAAGGAGAGAAGACAGACAGCCTTTAGATCGGAAAATCCCATATTCATCAAAGAGAGCCTATTAAAATGCTCTCCTGCACCCTATAACTCTGCAGGGATCAGGAGATATCAGGGAGTACAGAAGGGAAAAATAAGGACACCGCGTTAACATTTGGGAAACGGATGATCTGCGGCGTTTAAAAATGCAGCAGGCAAGGAAGTAAATCTTCCGAGATTATCAAGATACCATCCACTGAACGTATCATAAATATTTATGCAGTTACAGACATATTATCTCGCTGCATCAAAACAAGAGGGCATCATTCAGGAATCTCATACATAAACCCTGCGCATTCTCCCCGAGTTGAATAAAATAACTCATCCCGTGCGATTTTTTACAGTTTGCTCGCCATAAATAAGGTGGAGATCCACAATGGGAAAAGATAAAGATGCAAGTTCAAGGATGGAGGAGAAAAGATAGGAGAGCTTGCCAGCATTCTGTGGGAGGATGAAAGAGAGAGCAGGAGAGAGAGGGATGATGGGGTGGAAGGAGAGAGAGGGTCATCTGGGGGACTGGAAGGCCATAAATAAGGCTAATGAAATGACCGTGCTTTAGATGGCTGAGGACCAGGCCTTTAGCCTGATTTATTCTGATTGTGTCCCAGCACACAGCAGACCCATCTATCCAGCTCTCTCTCCCTCTTTCCTCCTCTCTTCCTATCGCCCACCCCCACCTCAGACACACACATCCTATTCCAGGGTGCTAATATCATGTTGCTCGCAGATATCTAGCACCCACAACTATGAGAAGAGGGCGTAAGAGCCAGGGGTGTAAATTACTTCAGTAATTGTGCTTCATTACTATAATTACATTTTATTTTGAGCAATATGTACTTTACTTGAGCACCATTGAAACTTAATGCTTGCACTTTTACTTAAATTACATTTCTAAGGTAGGAATGATTTTTACAACTTACAAAAGAACTGTTTCACATTTCCGGCATTGGAATATTCAAGTAAATGATACAGGAAAATTTATGAGGCACATGTGAGATGATAGTAAATGTAAATTTAATCAAATATTATTTGCTATGGCAATAGCAAAAAAAAAAAAAAAAATCTACTTTGCATTTCCATGGATTTCCAAAAGAGGAACAAGTATAATAGATAGATGGATTACAGCAGTCAGAAAAGATAAAGATGTCAAATTTACAGTCTCTCCCTCAGAAGTGAGGGAGTATATAGTATTATAAATGTACATTAAATAATAAAAAAAGAGAAAAAGAAAGAAGAAAAGTTTGCTAGATTTACGATGTTAATTAAGATGGAAATGCATCAATGCAGTTTGTGAAGAGGATCTATTTGGGTCAAGGGCCCCCTAGGAGGCCTCAGCAAACTTCCAAGGATACAGCAGAATGACTTAAAAGTATTTAAATTAATAAATGATTGTTCTTTTATTAAAATAATCTAAATCAAATTGTAAAAAAAAAAAAAAGTGTTTTTTTCTCCCTCAATAACTGCTGAAGAACAGTTCTTGAACCTGTTGGAATCACAAAATGAATCAAGATTAATTAAATTTAACATATTAGTACTCACATTTTCTGTTAATAAAAATAACTAGTTCATAACCAGAAATATTAGAAAAACTCAAGATATCTCAATATATGGGGGCTGAGGTTTTACATACTGTGAAGTTTTTTTTGGGGGGGGGGGGGGTTACGACCAAAAGCATAGTGTTTAAATTATATTATAACCATCACAGACTTGACTGAGTGTGAACAAACAAGTCTATAAACTATTATATTGCAATATCAAACAATTATAATATCAGTTGACGGTGAATGTTTAACAATTTCAGGTAGCAGGTTTCTGTTTAACATCTGGTGTGCAATTAAATGTGGAAGCGTTTTTACTTTCATTCAGTCAGTCAGTTTTTGGCTAGACACTTTGACTCTACGTATTATTTCTGAGTACCTGCTAAGAGCTTTCCCAGGCCAGAACATTGAGGGTAAACTGCTTCCTGTGTCTCCTGTTCATGGCAAGGTCTTTCATCTTCTCTGTCTAATACATAGCAGTCTAAAATCTCAGTCGGACTACAGAAACCCAGGAGGATTTCTCTAAAGTGACGGCACACACTGGATTGGTGTGTAATATTGGCACATTTGGAGCTCTTTGGAATGGATGTGTGTAGGTGTGTGTGTATGCGAGAACTCCAAACCTACACGTCTCAGCAGCGACATTATTCATCACAGCCCGGAGCAGCACTCCTGTGGGCTTGTGTTTCCTCCATTTGTTAGAATCTTTCTGCTTCTCTCTTGTTTTCTCATAAACACACATATCCAGAGCAAAGACGGATGTCTTAACATCACATCGTGATATAGAGCTTCTGTTTCAGTTGTTACGTCTTTATTGGCTCTGCTTCTCTCCGCTGTATGTATGATTGTGTTGTCAGGAGATATTAATAACAGGCCCACGGGCTGCTCGTCAAAGACTCGCATCAGTTATAATTACCACGCATATGGAGGGATGTAACAGGAGAATCAGTTCAAACTCACACCAGTTGTTCCTCTCCATACACTTTTATTAAACCATTACAAAGTTTCTCTGCTTAAGAGTGGGTTGACATTTTGGGGATTTGGAAATGCGTATGCTGTTAACAGAAGAATCGGAATAAGGCAGACTTGAACCTGCATCACCATAGCTCAACGCGAACAACTGATTCCAATGGAGTTAGGCATGAGCACATGCTGCTAGGCTAATGATGTGATAATCTGATAAAAATGTTGCGACCCATTTAGAAGTAATTTAGATAAAGCCTTTAAACTCCAATTTAATTCTTCAGTTTAAATTGTGGGAGCAAATAGAATGTAGATTCGCAATTTGTATACAAATTTAAGCACAATTAAAGTCTCAATGAAATGGAAGTAGTGGCAGATACTTCCATACTTTAATGTATATCCGAGTAAAGTGGAGTTGCAGTCACCTGTAAAAAAGGGGTGGAGTTTAAGCAGACTTTTTCTGTGTCCCAGTTTGCCTACTTATACTATGCCCTTAAAGTATGTGCTCTTTTGGTGAAGAAAAACTACACACTTAAGTGTGTAGTAGAAGAGTAGGCAAGCTTTTGGACATACTGTTACGTAATACAATTGCTTTTTTAACGGACTGTTTTGTCGCATAATCACATGCACCTTGTTACTGTAAACTGGCCTGTCAATCATCTTGTCACAGTTAACATCCTCCACACTTCATTTAATTTAACTTCTTACCGTATTGGAGAGAAATGAAGAGGCATGTTGATTTGCCAGCCGTGGATGTTAATGCGGAGAACCCTGCTCAGATTTTTTTTTTTGCATTATGATGCATTAGTGTTAGTGGCCAAACACATGTTTATGAAAGTTCACATTGTTGTTGCAGATGAAATATAACAGATAACAATACATAAATATTTTTACCAGGTTAAGGGCCAGATTTACTAAACAGGGCAAATTAGCATTAGAGCGCAATTCCATAAAAGCTAATCCTTAACTGCACGTCTTTAGTAAATCCTGACAGTACTATTTTAACGCCAAAAGACGGTTTGTGCTGGCATAAGCTCTGAGTAAATCTGGCCCTAAATGTTGATTATTTGTAACTGAAAACCATTTATCTAAACATCTCTATTTGTATGTCGCACACATCCGCCATGTTTGTAGTTTTTGTAATACTTTTTACTCGTGTCTGTAGTTCTAAATTGAATCCTTCGCCAAAGTCAAGTCAAGTCACCTTTATTTATATAGCGCTTTTAACAATACAGATTGCGTCAAAGCACTTAACAGTATCAAATTGGAGGATAGAGTGTCAGTAATGTATAATGATAAGATTAAACACTCAATTTTCAGTTAAAGGCATTTCATTATTGAATTCAGAGTTGTCATTGTCTAGCTCAGCTTAGTTTAAATAGTATCTGTGCAATCATATTGACGATAATCGCTAGAAATTAAGTGTCCCCAACTGAGCAAGCCAGAGGCGACAGTGGCAAGGAACCAAAACTCCCTCTGTGACAGAATGGAGAGAAAAAAAACCTTGGGAGAAACCAGGCTCAGTCGGGGGGCCAGTTCTCCTCTGGCCAGGATATTATTGCCAAAGCGCAATGGATTGTGGGCAATAGTAGCCATTACAGGGTGCATGGATCCCAGTGGCATCACTAGTAATTCTGGGTCCTATGAACTGAATTTGCAATGGGGCCCCCTCAAAATAACGTTCAGAATGGGTTGGGTGTCCCGTTCGCAAAATCGCTTTCTTTTCAACATACTATGCTTTGAGACACACTTATTCTAATCTCACAAACTATTAAGGATGGATACTATGAACATTGGGATGCAGGGAAAATGACGGTGGCTGCGTTCGAAAATTCCATACCAAAAGAGTATGTAAATACTCTATAAATTCCAAAAAGATTATGACAAAAGAAGTATGTCTGAATTCACAGTACTCACAAAAGGGTACCTGGATGACCTACTACTTCCAGTGAGATTCTGAAGTGTGCATACGATGGACACTTTACTATCCCATGAGGCCACAGCAGAGAAGTGACTCAACTGATGCTGGTAAGTCACATGACAATGACAACATGGCGAAAGTAGTACGTCCAGACTACTTTCATACTACACACATTCATGCTATATAGAACATACTTTTTAGCGATTGCTAACTAAAGTACCAACTCAGACCCAATGTGTCTCATTTTGAAGGCTACGCCCTCCGGAGGTCACATTTGCCATCTGCATACGTCATCAAGTATGCTTGATCAGTCTGGATCCAGCCCTTAAATGATCTGAGATGACCAAACACCTGAGAAGAGATGATGCCAACCCCTCAGAGGACCTCAGCGGATGCCAACCCTCAGACAACATACGGAATTACCAAATTTTGCCACAAGTTAAATATATTAAGTTTCTACAATATATAAATATATTGTGGAAACTTAATTTCCTGTAAAGCTGCTTTGCAACGATTTGTATCGTAAAAAGCGCTATACAAATAAACTTGAATTGAATTGAATTGAATTGAATTGATTTTAGAAAAGTAATTTGCGACAAATACTGCTTCCAGAGGGTGCAGCCTTCATAACAAGACACCATATGGCTGGAGAACTCCTGTGTATGTCATCAGAGAGAAGTCTGTAGTTCATAAACAACATCAATGTCAAATCAACAGATTAAAATGCACATACCAATATTTATTTTGTGGTGAAAAAAAATGGTTTTGATGACAGTGTTAATTGTTTTGATGATAATTGTTTTGATTTTATCAGTGAATTTGTCAGAATTGATGGTGTCATTATTTGTGTTGTGTTGCTTGTGACTAATATATTCCTAGTATATTAGTCTCAAGATAATTGCTCTGTTGTAATTTCTTTGTATTTTAATTACAATTACAGTTAATGAATTATAAGGGATATCTTATATTCTGAATTGTGCCAACCCTGTCTGATAAGCAGAAAAGAGACTCTTTCTCTCTATATATTTCACAGCACAATTGAAAGCAACATATTTTCCAGAGTGCTGTGCCTTTGTCACTCTTCTGAAAGCAAACATGTAGACCCACCGCAAAGAAAACATTAGTGGAAAGATCCAAGAAAGAATACTAGATCATACATTAACATCCCTCTGAGATGTTTTCTTCAGTCACCTTTAAAGCGATTATCACAGATGACCATTTTTCGAGAAGTTCTGCTAATTGCTTTCCTTGGCCTCTTATTTGGGTACTTGACAACCTCTTTACCTAAATTAGTCTTCAGCATTTCCAATAATGGTCAGCGTTGGTTGAAGCCAGCTCCATTTGACTTGGCTCACACTGTGGGTAATTATACAGCAGAGAATGAAGAGTATGAAGTGGCGTTCAGGTTATACAAAGAGCTGTGAGCTGGCAGAGGGATGAAAGAGAGGTAGAGGGCGAGAAGAGGAGAAAAATAGAACACCTCAAACTGCTTTCAAAGGATCTCCATCTGTAAAAGAAGTGAACGGTGGGGACTCGTGCGTGGGAGGTCTGGAGAGAAGAGTGGGACGGAGAGAGAAACAGAGCGGAAAAATGAAGAGATATCTTTTGGATGGTTTACTGTTCATTTTTATGCCTTTCTTCTTCTTCTTCTCCACAGAGCGTCATCCTTCTTTCTCTGAGGGTGGGCTGTTTTTCTCTCAATGTGAGTGTTGTATGAGTCAGTGCAGCGGGCCCACGCATTACCCCTGTGCAGGACAAAGGACAGGAAGAAAAAGGAAAGCAGGATCAAGCTGTTTATACGCTCTGCTGTTGCTAGACAGATATACCTCGAACAAACTCTAAACCAGCGCCAGTGACATTTAATCCCTCTACACCCCCATGAGCACAGTGACACCCCTTCTATGCCGCAAGCATGTGACATGACCACCCCTACAATACCATGGTACATATGAAGATTGGTACCAGGGGTGTGGGAACAATCTGAATAGTGGAGGGACTGATTATAAACCTTATCAGCTTAGCTCATGAATATTAAGTAGTTGATTTAATGTTCTCAGTGCTTGCCATAGTAAATCTCACATAGGTTAATTCACATAAATTGGGATTACAGGGTCTGACTTTTGCTTAATAAAGACTTATTTTCATGCGGTTCCTTGTATAATACATTGTTAAGACCTCAAAACACTTTTACCCATAGTGCATTATTTGTAAACTATTTTGATGTTTGTATCACATAACAAGCTCCATATATCAGGCTTTTCTGACATAGTAAACTTGCTCGGTAGCGCACCTGGTACAGCATTAGGCTTGAAATTTGGCACTTGAGTATGAGTCCTGTGAAACACAAATCATGATTAAAAAGCTTAAAGACTTGTAAAAGCAAACTAGAATGAAATGTTTGCATTTTTTTTTATTAATCTCACATTTGCTTTTGTTGACACTATCAGTTAGGTTTAGGGTAGAGTTTAGTGTAGGTGGTACATTATTTTCAAACGCGAAGAGAGCATTAACCTTTCAGTAGCACTCACCAAACATTTCATTTCCGAACTGATGCAATATGTATAACAGCCATTATAGTAAATAGTTACCAGATTCATGTTCATCTGTTTCAAATAAAATTTAATGTGACGCTCGCTGGACACTTCACTGAAAGTGCACCGTAACATGCAAGGAGAATACTACTACTACATTAAAGCCCAAAGTGTACTTCAGTTTTGATGCTAAGCTGCATCTGAAATCGCATACTTCCCTACTATATAGTAGGTGAAAAAGAGTATGCAACAAAAGTCAGAATTCACACATTCATGTCCACATTCATATACTCATAAAAGTACGGAAACTGATGCTGGTAGGTCACGTGACAATGACAACACGATAGTAAGATTTCAAACCACGAATGTAACTTCAAATTTTTTTTTCTTTCTTTCTTTTTTTTGGTCTCTTACACTTGATAACTATGATCATATACTAAGTTGGATTTGGAATGATAGTCTGAACAAGGCTATAGAGTACACCTGGCTAGAAAAATCTGGCTGTGCATATACAATGCTAATGACAAAATGTATGCATAAACTAGCAGATGCATAAGCTAAAGGTACAATTGTGCATCATTTTGCAAAAATGTAGCCAAATTGAGGTATCTTAGAAAGTAACAATTTTTCGAGTCAGCCTTCAAATTGGGAGCGTGTCAGTTGCTTAGGTGGGCAGCTCAAGGTTTCAGAACAGAGCAATTATGATAAAATGTCTTTCATTAGCGCTTATTTTACAACCGTTTTTTTCTTCCGTTGAGTGTGTGAGGGCATCCACTAGTCTAGATATAGAGTCTCAAGGTTATCTGCAGTTAACTGTGTATTTTTCTTTCTGTCAGTGCTCTCTGCACGCTGGTATCTGTGGTGATAGATGATACAGCCGATAGAGCGGCTGGTGTGTCTCAGCAAAAACTGTCCCCTCCCCCTTGACAGGCTTGCCGTTAAAGGCGGAATAAGCAGAGCTGCTCCAAAAAGTGCTGAAATACCAAGATAAAGTCGCCTTCATTGAGCCCCATGTGCAAAAAATCAGAGAAGGGGAAGAAAGAGAGAGAAACGGAGACCAAGCAAGGCTCAATTAACTCGTAGACCTATGCGATAATGTGTGACAGTGTGAGTGATCCATAAATATGGATGAGCATGAGTGTGCATGCACATATGTGTGGGGGAGGCCGTGTGTATCCAAAGCCAAGTCTTCTCAGAGTGTGAAACCTAATGAGTACATGTGCTGTAATCTCTGACACATGATAAAAACTTTCAATGCCTCCACAGTGTTTTTTTGTGAGGGAAAATCAGTAATGGAGAAGGTAGAAGAACAAGAACTGATAGGTCACTGTTAGAAGGCTGTAATGCGATCGCAGGCATTCCTGCGCTCACAGCAGAGCCAAGTATTGTACGGTCTCAGGCTGACAGAATACACTTTTGTCCTCTACAGATACACTGAGTCATCTTGATCTAACTAGGAACAAGGGAGAGAGAGAGAGAAGGAAATGGAGAAAGACATGTTTGTCTTTGATGAATGTATTTTGAATACTTCACCACCATAAATCTTGGCAGATTCCCTCATCCGCCCCAACTAAATACTTTGCCGCAGGCATTTTCATGCCATTGCGGTCAGTATGGAGGCCACACCTGTTTACCTTTTGCCTATATTCCATATTCACGACGTAAACCTGTGTACTCACGCTTACCAAAACTGCATTTATTGGTTCAAAAATATAGTAAAAACAGCAATATTGTGAAATTTACTATTTAAATAACCGTTTTTTATTTAGTTATATTTTAACATTTATTCATGTGATGTCAAAGCTGAATTTTCAGCATCATTACTCCAGGCTTCAGTGTCACATGATCCATCAGAAATCATTCTGATATGCTCAAGAAACATTATTATCAATGTTGACAACAAGTGAAAGACCCATTATAAAATATACACTGCTCAAAAAAATTAAAGGAACACTTTGAAAACACATCAGATCTCAATGGGGAAAAATATCATGCTGGATATCTATACTGA